>CAKNWU010213816.1:1935-12953 GCA_932072015.1 Andricus quercustozae | reverse complement strand
CACTTCTCGCGGGAGAAAAGGAGATAGCAAATCACAGTGCGCAGGACCGATTGGCCATAATGTGCTGATTAGAAACGTCTGAGCTGGGCAGTAAATGTACAGTTACCGCAGTCAAAACTCGAGGCGTTTTGTACAGCATGATCGGTCTCCTTATTATTACTCCGTGGTTCAAACTTTTCACACCCCAAGAAAATGGCAAAGCTCCGGTACAGCAGTGACAACTGGAGGGGGATACGTGTCATTAACGTAGGAATTTTGTGGTAATTGAGTTCAACAAGAAGAGGCAAACAGTTTACAACCAATCAGATGAACTTTCAATGTACATGAGTTTTTAAGTAAAAAAAATCAATTTTCAACAAAAACTGGAATATTTACGGTTAAAAAAATGTATTTTGAATGAAAAAAAACGAATTTTCATTTAGCTAAATTGTGAGTCAAAGAAATTAATATTCATATAAAAGTAGTATTTTCAACTGAAAATGATACATTTTCAACTAAAATTAGAATAGTTACATTTTTAGTAAAAAAAATAATTTTCATTAAAAATATAATGTTTAAAAAAATTGTTCAATCATCAACCAAAAACTGAATTGTCAACTGAAAATATGAATTTTTAACCAATAAGATTAACCCAGTGGGCACAAAATTTGGGGACATCTTTACGGCATCGTTACGATATCTTTACGACATCCTATGTCCATGTCGTTAAGGCACGATCTGACGATGTCTTTACGTTATCGTAAAGACACCTTAACGTCATGGACATATGATATCGTAAAGTTGTCGTAAAGCTGTCGTAACATACAAGAATCTTCAACTGAAACACATAAATTTTCAACAAAAAATGGAGCAGTTAAATTTTCTGTTAAAAAAATGAAATATTTTCATTTTAAACCGATGAGATGAATATACAACTACAGTGATGCATATTCAACCAACACAATTAATTTTGAACACACTTCTTCATTTTCCAACCAAGTAGTTGAATTTTCAACTGAAATAGATGAATTTCCAATAAGATTTGAATTTTACGTCAATAACAGTTAAATTCTACCAAAAGGACGATCAATTCAAACAAAATAGTTGAATCCTCAACCAAAAAAGATAAATTTTAAAACCAAAATACAAATTTTCAAGGAAGAAAGATTGTTCAGTCTCTAGTGATAAATCGATTGTCTGAATTCTTGATTATTCAAGACAAAAAGACGAATTTTCTACAAAACAGGCGAATTTTCCGCCTGAAAGTATTTTTCTTGAACAAAAAAGTTAATTTTTGATCAAATAGTTGACTTTTCTATAAATTTTGAATAAAATGGTGTAATTTCCAACCATAAAGGATGACTTTTTAACAAAATTGTTAACATTTCAAGCAAATAATTAAATTTTTGAATACAGAAAATGAATTCTCAACCAAAAATATAAGAGTAGATAGTCTGACAAAAAGAATGAACTATGAACCAAAAATAGTTAGATTTTCTTATTGGGTTCAATTAATGCAGTTCTCATTTCAGTGGAAAACGAGAAAAGGGTAAGGGGCGAAATTGGGGAAAGACTGTGAAGCCTGCGATAAATAAATAGAAATTTAGATCATTTATGGACTAAAAAATAATATTTTAAATAAACATTGTAGTTTCTTGTTAATTTATTAATAATTAACATTCACGAAGCCCAGAAAAATTCCTTTCTTGAATTTGTTTTGCAAGATTTGAATAACAAAGCAAATGAAACAATCACCACTACTTGAATAAACAATTCATCGATAATTTTAATTACACTTGTATTTTTCACGTACTCGATGATGATTTCTTGCAGGAACCTTTTCTCCACAAATAATTTTCACTATGAAAAAAGATTATTTGTTGCAACGTGAGAAAATTACTTTTAACAAAAACTATGTTATCTTAAAAATTATACACTTTAGTGGATAAGTATTGTTTATCAAAAATTTATATTTTGGTTTGTTCTTTCAAATGAGTGTTACTTCTTTGTCATTCATACTAAATTATTTTAAAGGTTATTCAGAAACATATTTTTTTCCACGTACTTCACACATTACTTGATTATGTGCAATAAATATTCGCCGGAGCGAGAAAATGATGGAATTATTTCTCTTGACTTCCCTCCCTAGGGATCACGTGACCTTGTAGCTGGTGGGAGGGCTTAATGGTCTAATCGGACTAGAGATCGGCTAAATGGCACCAGGACCAGCAAATACGTTCTATAGCTGCTCCGTAACAAAGGGGTGACATTTTTATATTTGGTTATATAACAAATATTAGTGTTTAGTGACGCACTTGTTCTATAACTGGAAGGTCGCAATGTCGGGTAACTTTTTTACCCAATGAAGATATACCAGTTCCTTGAAAAAATGGTAACAATTCCGTGTCAGTGAGATGTTATGTAACGGCGTTACGATGAAGTTGTGTAAGTTGTGTATAATGTACATCAATAAGGGCGATATAACAAAGTGACATACCTGTTGAGTAACAATCGTGTAATATTTTTTCCATGGATTATAAGTATTTTTTTACAGAATTACGTAAGTAAAATTTTACGGCGTTAATTGTGGTTTTATAAGCTGTGCATAAAACATATTAGTAACAGCTATGTCACAATGTGACATGATTGCTATGTATTAAAACTTTTAAATTCTTAAAATTAAATTCTTAAAATTATTGACTAAAATTATTTTTGTTAAAAAATTTTATATATTTCAATTTGATATCAGCACCGATTCTGAGTATCTTGAAAACAAAATCATTATCTTCCTTCAAATTTTAAACAAATTTTTATCACCTTTTATAAGGGTGTTAGATGCAAGTTGTAACATAAAATTTAATATTTTTACATTACACTTACGACATAATTTTAAATTTACAACATAATTTTATTATCATTTTGAGAACAAAATTTGAATAGAGCACTCTTGAAGCGGAAAGTTTCATATATACAAATTTTACAGTCTAAAACGTTAATTATCTTTAGAGAGATAGAAGTTTTAAGTTTGGATGATTTCCATGAATTTTAAACATCACATGTACTTAACTTATAAAAGCTTGTTGATATAAAAACAGTGAAAAAGTGATTATCACTGCCCGAAATAATTTTTATTGCGGATAAAAAATATTTTTATATTTTTGATTCAGCAATAACATTAAATATTTATATCAAACGTTTTTAAATCCATCTATTTATAAAGTGTGCAAAACGGAAAAACAAAAAAATAAGTAATGTATTTCTGCATTAGACTTGACTTTTCAGCGAAAAGGCTTGGCTGAGATTTTGTTGACAAGATCCAAGCGATTCATTAGCTCAGTTGGCTAGAGCGTGCGGTACCATAGGTTTATAGGAATCGGTTTAGGTTGTTTAGGTAGGGTTGAATCCCCAGCGGGTGCGATTTTTCAAAGCGTTTGAGCGTGCGATTATGTTGTATTGCGAGCGTAATGCCAAGGAGGGAAAGTGGGAGATAGAACACCGAGAATAAGGTCGAGACACATTAAAACAAGGGTTTTTAATAAAGAAATAGGAGCAGTTTATTGTCAATTACAATTGCTGACAATGGTTGTCGGCCCGTGGCGGGTGCCGCCAAGCGCGTTAAAATATTTGAAGGGTTTTGTCATCTTAGGAGCGGGCACCTGATGGCGTCACGGGTAAGGGCCGCCGTATTTGATCCGAAATGGTTTCTCCTCGAGGTTGAAGGTACTCCTGGAGACGTCCAATGTATGTCAATAAATTCAAGTATTAATCCTTCGCGAAATTGATATTGTAGTTCTTTACAATTGTCTCTAGTTTTGTGTTTTAAGTCCCTGTTCTCTCGTTGTTTTTTTGCTTCTGATCCTCTTCCATGGTTATCTTCTTTCTGAAACAAGTATGAAAAGAAAAACGGAAAACTCGTCCATGTAGCCAATTGTCGTGGAGATTTCTTGTTTTTAGAGTCGATTTCCCTTTGAGTCTGTTTTTATTTGTCTTTAAAGTCGATTGTCCTTTGAGGTTGTGGTTGTTGTTTGAGTTTAATTTTTGTTGTTTTATTTAATTATTTATTATTAAAGGTGTTGGATACGGGCCCTACTACTACTTCTGCTACTACTACTACTACTACTACTACTTTTCGTTTTTTACACAAAAAATTGTACTATAAGGTTACACAAATTTCGGTACCTGTTAGAATTGTAGGACGTGCAGAATCCCTGGAATGTTGACATTTCCGCTGAGGAATTAAAATGTATTTTTCAATGCAAAGTTGAAATTTGAAACTGTGAATACATTGGTGCAACTGCGACATTTGAAGAGAAAGAGAGAAAGCACGGACAATTTTTGAATAAACTTTATTTTTGCGCGAGACTTCTACACCCCGAGCAGAAACGCAACATAGCAGTGGTTTTATGAATTTTAGTTTCATCAGCCCGACGCGATTTATAGATTCTAATGCCGAAAACGGGCGTAATTTGGAAATAAAAATACGACAACACTGTGAGAGGCACGGCGATGATAGTTAGTTAGTTTTAAAACGTTCGGGAAGCCTGTGAAGAGCTCCCCTGGCCCTCAAGCTATAAAGGCTATTGTGCCACACCCTTACCTATTCACTCTCAGCAGTCGACCCCAGACCCCTTGACGAAGCCTAGTATTTCTACTATTGATAGCGTTGTAACTTCCTCTGCTTTCATAAAATGAGCCCCGAGGGTCTGTTGCCTGAGCCTGGCTAATGCCGGAAACTGAAATAAGACATGCAGGGATGTTTCGTTATCCCTGCCGCATTTCCTTAACTCGGTCGTGGGGTTATACGCCATTTTGTGAATATGATAGTTCAAGTGGTTGTGCCCAGTTAGGATCCGTACCACTGTCCTTATTTCTTTCTTGGGTAAACCTAGGATTTCCCTGGCTCTGTCCCTTCTATAGCTATAACCCAGGATGGATTTCACCTGACGGTAACCTTTTTGTAATTAACGACCTTAGCGGCGAAATTTCAGTCGGCCCTCTCCACATCTTGGCCGCAGCCTTCCTCCTCTTGGTCGGGTCGGATTCGCTGAAAACCCGAGAAGTGAACTTCCATCAGGCGATTCACCGTTGCTTCTTCGTCTTCGGCAAACTGAACATTATCGAGCCTTATGAGCCCGAGGATCTTGTGGAGCCTCGCTGTTTCCGGAATGTTTTTCGATTCCACGCAGAAGCCCCTCCAATCTTCCTGCTTATACTTTCGTATATTTTTATTGTAATTACACTGGACCGTCTTATCAGTGTTGCCGTTGGGTCAGAATAAAAATCAGGAGATTTTTATCATGAGCTTTAAAAAAAAGCATGAGATCGAGAAAATTAAATATTATCACGATAATGATGTAAAATATTGTTTATTGTTCAATTTTTATCAAATATATGTAGAATGACATAAAAAATGTTTTTTTTTTTTTAAATTTAATAAAGCTGATATTACAACGAAATATACCAACAAGGTCATCGGTGCTCTCAAAGTTGGTTCTCCGCGCACACAGCGCTCTTTGGCTTCCCGTTGGAGAATTGCTGTCATTGATCAAACTTTAGTGCGCAAGACAAAATCGAATTAATTTAATTCGATTTCGAATCACGCGCCAGATTGTAGCCACCTTTGGGAGCACTGAATACTGAATGGACAACTAGATGGCGCATCTATTTGGTCTTTTTCCCAGGAAAATTTAAATTCCATTAGCATGAATCTTTACCCTACATTATTTTTTAAAATCATATTACATATTATGATAATTACGTCAATGAATTTTAGCGACAATACAAAAGCAGGAGATTTCAACAGAATATCAGGAGATCATGAGACTCATTCGAAAAGCAGGAGATATCCTGTAAAATCAAGAGCATCGGCAACACTGCGTCTTATAGATGCCCAAGTCTGAAGGCGATTTAGTTGTATTTTGCCTGTTGCACAACGCTCTAGTCTTCTTACGGAGTTTCTATAGGTGGCTGTTCCACCATTCTGCTCCTTTCTGGAAATTAATTGTGCTTGTAGGGAAATTCTTCTCATATGATGTAGTCAGAGCCCTTCGCAGAAAATCCGCGGTGTGCGAAACAATTTTCGCGCATGCACAATTTGGAGATGGCTTACTTTAGGCACTGGTGAAAAAGCTGGGCTTGCGCACCTTCGAGATGATATACTTTAGACACTGGCATAGGTAACTTTAAACCCTGGTTTTTAAAAAAAAAGATTTGTTCAAGTTAAATCTTTTAATGATTAGAGTTTTGTTTTTAGGATTTCGTAGCCGTTTTCGTGCGTCATACAAAAGGGCATAAGCGCTAGCATTTGGCACAACAAAAGGGTTTTTTTTTTTAATTTTCTTTAAGTAATTTTTCATCAACACATTTTTTTGGTTTCAAAAATTTTTTTTTACGAAATTTTTGTTTGAAAAACTTTTTATCACATATTTTTTGTTCAAACATTCTTTTGCAAACATTTTTTTTTCAACCAGTTTTTTTTATTACAAATTTTTTTTACAAAATTTAAAAATCTTTTCTTTTAAGATTCTGCTAAGACTTGAATTAACGTCTTAATAGGCTACGAAACCGTTCCTTGTAGGCGCTCGGCGCCTACTTTGACTCATTTTTACGTTTTGGAGCAGTTGTCGATGGGGGCAAGGGGGATACTAACTCCACTCTATGCAATATAAAATTAGTATTTTTCGTTAATTCCTCCTAACACCACTTTTTCGGACGGGGGTTGCAAAAAAATAGCGTCGGATATACGTGGGCATAGGTGATTGCTTAGTCCTATGATTGCATCATTCGCCTGCGTCTCGAAGCATGAGTCGGTGGTTAGCGACAATGACCTGTTTTGCGCACTTGTATCACAAATAACTATTCTGGGGTTTCTGATCTTGGAAACCGCCAGTTTTCCTAGGGTTAATCGAAACACGATATATTTTTTCCGAGAGAAACTCCTCATCGGAGACTCTCCAGTCCACTACCCTTCTCCTCAGTACACCCGAACATAAAGTCAAATCGACAACCTCACTCCTGTTTTTAGTCTGGAATGTGGGAGTATCACCCCGATTCATAATCTCCAGCTCTGTGCCCGCTATGTATTCAATTAAATCTCTCCCTCTGTCATTGATGTTCGTACTTCCCCACAAGGCAATATACACCTCTAGCGATTCTCCGGTACTGCCCCTGAGTCTCACCTTTTTAACGGTGAGATCTCTAGAGCAGAATTTAGGCCCCAAGATCCCATCCATACCCTTAACGGCTATGCATGCCCTTGGCGTTTTTTTTAGCGCGGCCCCTTATATATGGAGCCACATCCTGACACGCCAAAAATCCTTTCCCTGTATAACCAGGGTTCTTGGATTAGGGCGAGCCCTGTCCACACCATAGACATGCGTCTGGTTAGACCGCCGAGGCGCCTTTGCCAACGATTAGAATCCAGCCTCTCCCCTTTAGCTTGGATCCCTGCCGGTCGGAATATACCTTCCACGAAGTAGTTCGTAGAGATGGGTTCTGAAAGCTCAGGCGCCCCAGAACGGTCGCCGGACTCTCGGAGGTGCCGGGAATCAGTACGGTCACTCTACGGTACCTTTGCAGACACTCCGTCCCTTTGACTTCCACGTTTATAAATTCTTTAAGCCTCCACTACGATGGCCCACGACCTGATGAAGATGTCATTGAATCTGGGGGCGCACCCCTCGCAGGGTAACGCGTGAATCCCTTTAGAGATTTCATTCCACAGCCTTTCAAACTCCTTGAGAGTTAGACAGTTCTCAGGATAACCCGACTCAACAACAACTCTCATCAGGTCGTTGTTAGCCATCTGTGCGAAACAAGGTTTAAGGGACTTTCTGTGGAGTCCTTTGTTTTATGTGTAATTGAAATCGTGGAACAAGTTATCATTCCAAATTATCATGCAACTAGGAATAGTAAAATAGTTTCTGAAATTACTCATCAGCTGTCCGTAATAAGTACAATTATAATGAGAAAAGTAAGCCAAACCTGATTTCAATATTGTTTAGTATACTATTATTTATCAATTCTTTCCAACTAATTGTATGACAAGTATGGAAATCTGATAATGATTGAAATTTCATTTCTAAATTATTATAGACTAAGTATAACAGAAATAATTCTGAAAATAATAAATTCAAAACGAAAATATGATCTGTGGAGATAATTTTGTTGAGAGATCTTTAGATAAAATGTAACTCATTTGCAAGATATAAAAATACGGACAAAAGTGACAGTATTTTATTCTTTATCTTTTATATTAGTTTCAGGGTTATTTATAATATAATTATCGTAAGGGCGTAAATATTTTATTTTTCGTTTATGTGTCACCTGTGAAAGATTTTGTCTCGATAGGAAAAATAGTGGAAACACGATGCTTTGTTTTATGAAGTAATTTTTGTAATAAGCAGATATAATAATCTTAAAGTGTAATGAATGAAATATTTGGTACTGAATATTGAGTGGAAAGAGAGAAAAAGGATAAGAAAGTTTTTTTTGAACATTACTTAAAAAAAAAATGATTTCGAAAATTTTGAGCTATTCTTTTTTGACAGAATACAAGCTCACTATACAAACCCTTTAAGTCTTGTGACTGATAATAATTACGAAAAGACAATAATGAAAATTGATTTTCTAGATAATGGTACCGATATGGAAAATTTTACCCCGAAAAACGTAGAGAGCCAGAAACTTCTGTTTATTAGAACCCACTCATCCAATATGTATTCATGGTGTATTTTCTGGCGCTTAACCTATAAAGCCTATTGTGCCACACCCTTACTTATTTGCTCTCAGCAGTCGACCCCAGACCTCTTAACGAAGCCCAGTATGTCGACTACTGGTAGCGTTGTAATTTCCTCTGGTCCCATAAAATGGGCCCGAGGGTCTGTTGCCTGAGCCCAGCTAATGTCGGGCACTGACCTAGTACATGCAGGGATGTTTCATCATCCCTGCCGCATCTCCTGCACTCTGTCGTGGGGTTATAACCCATTTTGTGCATATGGTAGTTTAAGTGCTTGTGTCCAGTTAGGATCTGTACCACTGTCCTTATATCTGTCTTGGGTAAACCCAGGATTTCCCTGGCTCTGTCCATCCTATGGGTATGACCCAGGATGGATTTCGCCTGACGGCAACCCTGGATCAGCTCCCAGTATTCCCGGTGTTTTGTTCGGATCCAGCTTTTAATGGCCAAATAGATACAGCAAGACGCTATTTCCAGTACCGGTTCTGGTCCTATGTATTCACTTGCTGCGCCATGTTTAGCCAACTGGTCCGCCTTTTCCTTGCCCTTGATCCCTGTGTGCCCAGGAACCCATAAGAGAGCCACATTTTTTCTTTCTGCAAGTTGGTTTAATGCCTTTTTGCATTCTCAAACCAGTTCGATGTTATATCTGGTTTCCCTATTGCAGTTAGTGTCGCTTGGCTGTCGGAATCACCAGCGTTTCCTTCTATTATTGTTTCATCACAGGGAAGGACGGCCAGGACCTCCGCCTGAAAGACAGTATCGTGTCCAACAAGTAGTATCCCTATCCCTTTCCCTCTCTTGCTGTCATAAACTCCTGCTCCTGACCCTTCCTCACTCCTGGTGCCATCTGTATACTAGATTTCCCGTTGGAGGAGCGGGTTCCCATTTGCTTTCCACATATCTCTGCTTGGGATGCAGACTCGGAAAGCTTTTGTAAAGTTGAAGCGTTTTGTTATTTTATCTTGCCTCATCTGTAGAATTGGCAATGCACTGATATCACTCGGGAGACTAGTGTGCCTAGTCCCCCGAGTCCACCTATTTGCTCTTGCCAGACGGCCCATCGCTTGTGCCACTCTAGCGATTATCGCGACATGTAGGGGTTCTTCATAGAGCATGAATCCTATCGCCGCTGTGGGCGTAGTCCTCATTGCTCCAGTCAAACCCCTAAATGCTGGCGTTTGTAATCTTCGCAGCCTGTCCTGCATTGCTTTAAGTTCCGTCCGTGGCCACCAGACCACGGCCGCATGTAGGAGCCTGCGTTTTAGGACAGCAGAGTAGAGCCATGCAAGCATCTTAGGCCCTAGTCCCCACGTCAACCAAAAGGCTCTCCTGCACATCCAAAAAGTCATGACAAACTTCCTGCATTGGGTCTCCAGGTGCTTTTCCTAGTTCAGCTTGTTATCTACGATTACTCCCAGATATCTAACCGAATCTGAAAACGTCAGCCTCCCACCGCAAAATACTGGAGCCTCAACTTTTGGAATTTTATCATTTTTCGTGAAAATGAACAGGTTGGTCTTTTCAGGATTTACTGAGAGCCCTGAGCTATCGCACCAGAGCTCTACCATGCGCAGCGCCGACCTCATAAGACCCATCAGCGTCTCCAGATGAGACCCTTCTGACTAGGATTACAAAGTCATCCGCATATCCCTGAGTATAATACCCCTCTTTATTTAGCCTTCGAAGGAGGCCGTCCACAACAATGCACCACAGGAGGGGCGACAGGACACCCCCCTGTGGGCATCCCCGCGGAGCTATTCCCCTTACTAGGCCCTCACCCCATCTGGTTTCGAGTCTTCTCCGACGTAGCATGCTTCCTATCCAGCGTACAAGCTGGTCCGGCACGCCACATCTCAGAGCCTCTCTACAGATGACTTATGGAGGAGTATTGCTGAAAGCACCCTCTATATCCAAGAAAACGCTTACAGCATATCCGCATTACCGATCAATTATCTCTAAATAAATGTGTGATAAGGATGGAAATGCTATAATAATTGTCATTCCGCTTCGAAATCCTTATATCACTGAAGTTAGTTAGTTTTCTGCTAAGAAATGAACAATACAATAAATGACTAAACTATTTACTGGAAACATGCATCGGTTTTGCAAAATGTCGTTAATTTTGTAAAAAAATATTGAATTGCTCAGACAATTTCTGTATAAAGAAAGATACGTGAATCAAAACAATTACCTACAATACAAATAATTTTAAAACGAAAATATCATCTGTGGAGACCATTCTTTTTTTTAAAGATATTTTTATAGATTGTTATTATTATTCAATCATTGAATTGTATTT
>CAKNWU010213808.1:692-11804 GCA_932072015.1 Andricus quercustozae | reverse complement strand
ATAATTAGAATCTCGAACATGTAGATGAATTCGCGTGAAATATGAAGAAAAAGTTAAAAGGTGATGAACGTATTGTGCATGTTGTGTATTCTTGTTATTCTTGTTATTCTTCGTAGTTAGAAAATCAATGTATTTTCAAAATCAATTAGCTATCGTGGTACATTTTTTAGTCCATTTATTATTATGAGAAGTTGTAGGCTCCGGAAGCTACGATCATGGTTCCTTAAAGAAACCAATCCCGACGCAACTGGAACTTGTACGTCATCCACTTCTGCTTCTTCTGTCCTAGAAGGTAAGCAAGAGCGGGAAATTTATGCGAGATAACATCGTGCAACACAGTTCCTTGGAGTCAGGTATCTAGCCGCGGACGACCTTACGTGGCAGATGGGACAGTTGGAGCTGAAGTGTCACCTCTGAATACTTTTTTTAGAGCTACCAATCTTTGTAGAATGTTATGAGGAACAATGTTGGCGGATCAGATGAAGTGATCCCAGAAGAACAGCCTTTTGAATCTGGTTTGTGATGGAATGAGCCGGACGCTGACAAGCCGGAATCTTGTTGAGTTGGCTACGAAATGAAGCTTTCATACCTCCAAGACAGCCGGTTATGAGAACTACAAGATGGACTTTGTAGCCTTGGTACGGCCTACTCAGCTCGAAAATAAGTGCGTGATATTTCGCCCGTTTTTCTTCCTCATTTTCCGTGACATTACCATCGGCTGGTGCCGAGAATTCAATCACGTAAATGATCTTGGTCTTCAGATCTTGGAGGAAAATATCAGGCTTCGTAGCACTGCTACGTTGAGTGGTGGAGAATGAGAAATTCTAGTAGATCTTACACTGATCATTCTCCACAACGGACTCGAGTTCCCCCTGGGTGTGTGTCAAGACGGGCAATAAATAAACACCATAGAAGTGCCTAAGATGGTAATGTAACACTTTTAGAGCCGCATTGTGTCTCTCTATGTACCCGTAGCGTGCGTACTTTGATCATCTACTGAGAACATGTCCAAGTGTTTCTGGCTCTTGCTTGCATGCTCGGCAGTTGGTATCGCCTACAAGTACATTCATTATGCGCTCGCGTTAAACTAAGGTGTCTATAACGCCGTCTTGACAGGCAAAAAGAAATCCCCCAGTCTCCGATCTCAATCCAGCAGACTTGAGAAACATGTTGCACATACCCATCAAGAGCTCTTCTCTACGTATGATGGCGTAGAATTTATCATGAAGAGGCTTGTCAGCATGTTCTCTTAGTAGAAGCGTATGTTCTGTTTCCTGTACACGACTTTTGAGCACCGAAGGTGTTAGTGATGCTAGGCCATGTTTAGTGTCGCTGGAATCAAATGGGAGGCCAAGCTCCTCTGCTTGCCGCAGCATTGACGACTTCATGTTGATATACGAGTCGCATAAGAGAATCTGTGCTATTTAGAACTGAGCAGGCTGTAGCCAGAACCGTTCTTTGATGAAGACACTCCAAGCTTAGCAAGACTGAAGCTTCTTAATTTTTCTGATAAGTATCTCCATATACTTGCTCCCTGAAGACTTGATTCTCTTCTCGACTAGATAGAATTTTCCTGAATCCAGTTTACTCACCGTTCAAGGCGCTGTTTCGCTGTTGAAAGAGATCTTATTTTTTGCGTCCTGTGCTGCTTGATGGTCAACAGTTTACACTTGTTCAGCGTGTGATTTACTTTCCTGAAGTTTCGAGAAAGTACCCCAACTTTTGGTGTGAATTTTTTATTTAATGTTATGTAGCTAATCACGCACTGAATATTTGATGCATGCCGTCTCGCCGTGTCAATTTTGAACTGAAGCTGTACAATACGCTCGCGAGTCTTACTCAGGCGTACTGAAGTATCGTTAGTTATATTGTCGCTAAGCAGGGAGACCGCCTTCTCGTAAACTGCACAGTTCAGATTCCAGAGATTAACATCTTCGGGGAGCAAATCGGGGAGAGCAGTATTAGCTTCAGCTAATTTGTCCATTCTGATGAAGACTTTTTGGTGGATAGATCTCCTACTTCTTATGTTGGCATTATCCGCTATCTTCACAGGTGGTATTGCTGGAACAGATGGTATGTTCGCTGAAGAATGATGCTCCTCTTCTTGCTGATAAAGAGCTTCATATCCGTGTTTGCGCAAAAAGAATACCTGATCTCTTAAATACTGAGGCGTTTTATGAGAATATTCCGGATGCATATTGACCCGACGGTCATGTAACCTCTCCATGAATCCTCTTCGCGCCGGCGAGCTTCTTTGCCAATAGGTAAGGATGTCCCTCCTGAGTTGGTCCGACCATTTAGATCGATGTTCTCGCGTTTGTCCGGGGCCATTGCCTGGTCGTCGCCTTGGTTCGGTCCTGTTGCCACTCCCAACTGAACCATGGCCTCCATCCGAGAAAGGCCTATTGTGGGTGGCACTGCGCGATGCTGGTGACGTAACCGCATAATTCGTCGCATTGGGGAGTTAGCCATGGCCCCCACAAAGGGGTGGCTGGCCTGGCTGCAGTCAGGGGCCTACGACCGCGGGGGCCCGCGGCTCACCAGCTACTGTTTTTACAATATGAATCTTTAACTGTTGATATTTCCCTTGAATAAACATACAAAAGTTATGCTTATCCGAGTTAAAAAAGAAGGCTGGAAAGGGAGGGGGGGACGCAAAATTTGGTGGCCAGGGGGCCCTTGTCGGGATGTGGGGGTCGTGGACTTAGCCCAATGCAATGTGGCTGACCACAAGAGCCGGAGCACTCGGGTGATAGGGTCGCCACAACCCTGTTATTATTATTATTATACCATTAAGCCTTTTTCCTCTCGGGGTAAGCGTGACTCACTCGACGATGAAGGGAGTAATGTGGGGGAGGGGGTATATATTTTTAGATTGATCTAGAATAACCGTATTATTTATTTAAATAACACGTTCGTTCCGAAACACTACTCTGAACCAGGTTGCTGATCAATCATTCACTCCACTAACACTCTTCCTCATGCATTTCTTATAAGCTATTTGTCGCCACACTTTCCTGTCTTGGCATACCTTTCTAGCTTCCTTCACGTCCATGCATTTACTCATGCAAACTCTTGTGTTTTTGTGACTTTTTATACCATTTCGTATTAGGGTCTCATTGACACATTCTAACCATTCTTTCCGCGGTCTGCCTCTGGGCACACTGCCATTTAGTTTACCTTGATATACTCGTTTCGTCAGTCGCTCATATTTCATTCTCTCAACATGCCCAAACCATCTTAACGAAATTCTTTCACATATGTCAACAAGTATCCTTTTCTTGGTAGGTCCAGGTGTCCCTACCGTATAGCACAGTCGTTATAAATATAGAATTATGTATTGCCCTTTTAGCTTTACTTAATATCTGTTTACTCCTGATAATGGGCCCTGCTCTACCGATAACCTTCTTACCCTCATTTCTACTCCTATCTAACTCCCCATCTATCTTTCTGTCATTAGTGAATAGGCTACCAAGATATACGTACTTATCAACTTGTTCTATTCTCTCATATGTTAGGACAATATTGCATATTGTTTTCTCACCCTGTCCTTCAAACACCATAATTTTTGGTTTGTTTACGTTAATTTTGAGGCACATGTTCTTCATGCTTATATTCAGCTTGCTCATCATTCTTTGCAAATCTTCGATTGAGTCTGCCATGACAACCTTATCATCAGCGAACGCTAACTCACGTACCCTCACTGTCCCGAGATCCACACCTTCTTCGTCAAAGAGGGCCATTTTTAGACACTTGTCCATGACTATAATAAATAGCCTTGAGGACATAACTCAGTTTTCTATTAACCCTTACTCTCACTTTGCTACCAGTATATATTGTTTTCATTGCTTGTAGGAGCCATCCATTGACTCCATACTTTTTCAGGACTTCCTAAAGTTTACTTCTATTCACCTTGACAAACGCTTTTTCTAGGTCAACAAATGTACAGAAAATTTGTTTCCTTACCCTCAAACTTTTTTCTGTGATCTGTCTTGAGCTAAATATTTCATCCGTACATGATCTTCCTGGCATAAATACACTTTCGACTTCCCATTTATTTTCTTCTGTTATTTTCATTACCCTACGAATAAGTATTTTTGAATATAATTTTACTTACGGTACTTGATAAACTGATACCTCTGTAATTATTGCAGTTGCTTTTATCTCCCTTCCTTTTTTATATTGGTACGATATTCGATTTTTTTCCAGACATCTGGAACCTCTCCCATCTGGATACATAAATTTATCAATTCACACAAACTGTGAGGCATGTAGTCGCCACCGTATTTGAGCATTTCAGCGTTAATATTGTCTACACCAGCAGCGTTACCATTTTTTAGGTTCTTAATTATATCCCTCACCTCAGAGGCACAGACTCTCAATTGAGCTTTCTAACATATCGCGTTCTATATCGCAGTTGTGGTACCTTAGTTGTGGTACCCTACAGCTTACTTTTATCTCCCTTCATATTGATCAACGCCCATTTATAAAACAGTTTCTTGCTTCCTTCAGAATCGTTTCGCATTTTCTTCTCTTCTTCTGTTTTGATTTTATCTTTAGTTTCCTTGACCAGTAGTTCTACTTTCCTCATTTTTTGTCTAATGATTTTATTATTAGATGACGAAAAAAATGGTACATAAAGTATTTAAAAAAATAGACATCACTGACAAACCCTCTATTGTTACAAAACTAGTCTTGATATAAAATTGCGAACTCTAATTTGAGGTTTCGTCTTTTAAAAAATGTTTGGGACTTTGTTTCGGAGGCATGAGTGTATTTCTTCCGATTTTACCCTAATCTGAATCATAAATACAAGGTTGTAGGATCCGACTACTTGTAATCATGTAATCCTTTAAATATAGAGATTGTCGGTTTTGCAGGTTTCGATTCTGAGGCTTATAGACTAACGAAATTGGTTGCATGGCTTAAGTATCATCTGCCCTTGCCCCTCCCCCATATTTATCGTTGAATTGATTTTACGTTGTCCTTTAGAAAAGAAAAATTCATTGTCATCTTTCATATGCTTTGCGAAATATCGCCAGATTCGAGAGAGAGCAACAATAAGTATGGGCTTTGAAATCCATCATAGAGCAAAACTACTCTTGTGTGACATGCAGCGGTAATGTTTTAGATGCGAAAGCAAGGACAGGACGTCATGCAGGTCAACTTGGCAGGAATTAGGCGAGATATCCTGAATCTCGCTCACAACTACAGCAATGCTCAGGTAATTAAGTCTAAGGTGCATTTTAATTACAAGTATTTTATTTAATTAAATTCAATGTTGAATGTATTAAAATTTGATATAAATTTGTAGAAAGCTGTACGAAAAGCGACGAGCAATGATCCTTGGGGCCCAAGCAGTACGCTAATGTCAGAAATCGCTGACCTGACGTACAATGTTGTAGCATTTACAGAAATTATGCAAATGCTCTGGAAACGCCTGAATGACCATGGAAAAAACTGGCGGCATGTATATAAAGCCTTGGTCCTTCTGGAGTATCTCATCAAGACTGGTTCGGAAAGAGTAGCTCAGCAATGCAAAGAAAACATCTTTGCTATCCAAACTCTAAAAGGTGAACTTATTTTTAAATTCTTATTATTTAATAGTTGGCTCAAAATATTCAAAACAAGGTGTTGACCACTTAATTTCAAGAAATCTCAAAACACAGGTGAAAATAATCGCGTAGAATTCCACGAGGAAATTCGGGTGGTATTAAAATACCACCCGAACAATCCACAAAGCTTTCATCAAAATTTCACTAAGATTTCATATATCTGAAAACCTTTAGAAGATTTCACAGAGATTTTGAAGATTTCAAAGATTTTCAAACACACGTCAAAAGTTTAGCGTGGAAATTCGGTATTTTCGAACAGTCCTCGTGGAAATCCACGTAGGACATTAAACGTAATTTTTCAACTGTAAATATCTAAAGATTTCATAAAGATTTCAATAGTTTCCACAAAAAGATTTTATATGATTCGAAAGATTTCAGAAGATTGCAAAAATTTTTTAACTCGGGTGAAAATATTTGCATCGAATTCCACGAGGAAATTCGGGTGGTATTTTAGAACAATCCACATGTTAAACTGTAAAAGTTTTCAAAAGATTTCAAATGATTTCACAAACATTTCAAAAGACTTCAAACGATTTCATAAAGATTTCACCAAAATTTCCCTAACGTTTCAAATACCTCAAAATATTTCAGAAGATTTTCACAAAGGTATCAGAAGATTATGCAAATACTTCACAAAGATTCCAAAGATTTTCAAACACATGTGAAAAATTAGCTTGGAAATTCGGGTGGTTTCTTCCAGTATTTTCCAACTGTAAATATCTGAAAGTTTTCAAAAATTTTCACACAATTTTACAAAAATTTCCAAAGAATTCACAAACATTTTATAAGTTTTCAAAAGATTTCAAACGATTTCATAAAAGCTTCACCAAAATTTCCCTAACGTTTAAAAATTTGTTTGATTACTATATTAAAATATAAAATTGGAACAAATCGTTTTAACACAACATGTATTACATTTTTAAAGAATTTTGTATGCAAAGAATCCATTTTTTGAAAATTTTGTGTATTTAGTTCTGTACTTGAATTAAATCAAATTAGACGTATTCAGCAGTCTTTAAACTTTTGCTTGCCATGTGCAAACGTAAATTTATTGTGAAATAATTAATTTCAATTATTTTTTAACAAGTAAAGTACAAACATTTTTCAGTGGATCTATATTAATTCACCAAACCATGCAAAGGTCCATTTATCAACCAGTTTTTTTTACCATTTATCAATAGGGGCCTGAAGTTTTCACATCTTTAGGTGTTTTTTCACCTTCATGTTAGTGTAAGTTCTTTTAGGATTATCCGATTGGATTTTTATTATAGTGTTTTGGAATGCTCTTTTCATTTACTTTAAGACTATCATAACCATTTTTTTTCATTATGAATTTTTATTTTTTTTTCGACAATCAAAATTAAAATTAATATTTTGAAAAAAACCATACTTTAACCATTTTTTTTGCTTGTAAAAATTACCTTTTTTACACTTTAAAGTCATGCAGAAGAAAAAGTGGACTGCAAATAATTCCATGGTCAAATTGAGTTTTTTACGCTCGAGGGGACCACATTCAACTTACGCAGCGACCGGGAACGAATACTGTTAGGTCTAACTTGCCCCTAAGCTTACATTTAACTGTCTTGGGATGATTCTGTATGTATGTATGTTATATAATCAGCTCTTAAATTTATTTAAAGAGTGTAAAAAAAGCTATTTTTTAAAAAAGACAAAATTTAAAGTACAGGTTTTTTCGAAAAATCAATTTTCATTTTCATTTTTGAAAAAAATAAGATAAAAAATCATAATGAAAAAAAATTGTTATAATAATCTTAAAGTACATGAAAATAGCTTTTTAAAACACTATAATAAACGTCCAATCGGATAATCCTAAAAGAAGTTACACTAACGTGAAGGTTTGCGTCATTTTTGAACGTTTCGATGCCGAATAATGAGAATTTTCGTTTTGAAATTCGATTTTGGACGTTCTGTTCATTTCGGGGATGAATAACTCATGCGGAGAAAAACGAATAAATCCAAGATTTACTATTTTTATCTTTTTTATCTCCCTGAAAATTTCGCGTTGGCCTCGAGCCTGTTTTTTACCATAATACCGATTTTCATAGCCCGAAACATTGCCCATTTTGAGGTTTGGACTAAGTTGAAGTTCGCAAAATATTTCAATATTCAAATTTCTTGCAGTTAAATCACAAAATTCAACTTAGTCGTTGCCGCATTACCTTAAAGAACAATTTTTCGGGCTATTTTGAAAATCGATGATGCATAAAATGAAGACCTGATTTATACATACTGTAAATCCTAGATTTTTTCATTTTTCTCCCTTCGAGTTATTCATCCCCGAAAATGAATAAAACCTCCGAAGATTCAAATTTCAATACGAAAATTCTCATATTGCAACATAAAAACGTGGAAAAGGGCTAAAGCTATGAAAAGTCTGACCAAAAATGAATCTTATAAGGTAAGTTTTAATTTAAGAAAAATAAGCCAGCTTTTAATAGTTCGGCAAATTTAAGCACAGTTTTTAGTAGATGTTAAATATTTTTACTTCAAATATACATTCTTTATAATATTAAATGAATGTAAAGCTTTATCAACATTTAAACAAATGTCGTACTTTTTCTTTAATAAAGAAACATCGTGCATTTCAAAAGTTTCAAATAGATACTGTTGTTAGTGATTAGACAAATTTAAATTAATTGCGTTTAAAAGTAAATAATTTTTTTTTTGCAATATTAGACAATTTCCAGACGTTTTAAATTCTACCATTTCTGAATGATCAATTGTACATGTAAATGTTTCAAATATAAACAATTTTCAATTGAAGATATAACAATATTACTATTTCAAACTTAACAATATGTGACTAACAAAAAATATTGAAACATTTTAGATCTCCAGATACGTAAAAAAATATTGGCATTCATTAAAATATTAAAATTCCAAAAGCAATGAGTTTTTTTCAACATATCTTATTAACTAGAATCAATCGTTTCTTAAAATATTTAACTCGTTTCAAATTAATTTTGTTGTTGTTGACCAGTAATCTACATCTATAATTTTTAACCATCGTCTTCAAATCTCGTTTCAAAAAATTCTAGGACTCTTAATATTTAAAGTTTGATATTATGGATATTTTAATAGCTTATGTTTGTAATATTAGAAAATAAAGATCCAGGGACATCAACGCGCTCGTGCATTTAATTTAATCGGTTTTTGCGATTTCCGAAATTTTTCAGGGGTTGTATCGAATTTCTAGATAACTTTACGGAATAAATTAAATTGTAGTTCAAGGGGTTTCTACGGCTTTCAACAATTTCAAGGGAATATGAAGGACATAGAAAAATTTCAAAGAATCTTAAAGATTTTAGAACTCTAATATTTAAAAAGTTGTTATGGGTTTTTAAATACTTTATGTTTTTAATATTAGAAAATAAAAATCTAAGAACGTGAACGCACGCGTGCATTTAATTTCATCGGGGGGTTTTTAGATAAATGTAATGATTATGAACGAATTCGACAAATTTCGAGGATTTTAAAGATTTTAGGTTATTTTAAAAGATTCCAAAGAACTTCAAGAGATTTTGTTTCCAAAATTTGTAAAACTCTTAGTATTTAAAAATGTGTCATTATAGATTCTTAATTAGTTTGTTTTTACTATTATGAAATAGAAATCCAGGGACGTGAACTTACTGCTAGTGTAATATATTTTTGGTGCTCAAACTTGAACTATTTTGTGTTTGATTTTAAGAGTATTGAAGATTATTGTTTCCAATTTATATTCAAAGTATTGATTATAGTAAGGATGAAATAACAAAACTTGAACAAAACTAGTTAATTGCACCTATAAGAATCAGGATTTTATTATTAAAGAAGGCATTTTTAGAAGAGGAAATATTCTTGATTATGAGAACGATTAACAAATATATATAAATTGTTTATTTAAAAAATATTATATCGCCGTGAATAGATTTGCAACGACCTAAGTATATCCAATTTAAAAAAAGAATGTCTTTAATTGCAGAAATTATTAAACATCATTTAACATTATTTACAAACTATACAATTTCTTATAAAAAGATTGTTTCTTTTTTCCAGAATGTATAAATAAATGTTTAATCTTTCCCATATTCTTCCCCATTTTTATCTCTTTTTGCGCTGTGATCCCTGATATCTGAAAGATTTGAAAGATTTTGCGAAGGCTTGTCCATCAGATTTCAAGAGTTATCAACTCCTCGATTCAAAAGTACATTCTAAGATATCAAAATGAATTCCTTTCCAGATTTTCAATACTTAGATGGACACAAGGATCAGGGAATAAATGTGAGGGAGAAAGCAAAGCAACTAGTGGCCTTATTGAAGGATGACGAGAGATTAAGAAATGAAAGAGCGAGAGCATTGAAGGCTAAAGAAAGAGCGGTTCAATCCGTTCGTGGATTCGGAAGCGATGGAGCCGATACGATTTCTCCAGTGAGCGGTGACGTGAGTAATTTAAAAATATCTAATTGAGTTAAAAAGTCAAAATTAGTAGCCGATTCAATTAATTTTACTAAAGTTTCAGGAGTGGGAACCATGTCAGCTCGCCGAGTCTTCGTCAAAACGTACGTGTCCACCTTATCTAGCTTCATTAACTTTTATTTTGTACATTTTTATTTCGGTGACCATTTTTTCTTGAATTTTTCTGCACGTTTGCAGTGCATGCTTTAAAGATAAATAAAATTGATTTCTTTCGCGCGCAATGTTTTTGATAAAGTAAATATTGATTTTCTATAACTGTTCAGCGGAATTAGAAGCTGCAAGACCGCAAACTGTTGGCGAGGAGGAGCTTCAGTTGCAATTGGCACTAGCGATGTCGCGAGAGGAAGCCGAGCAGGAAGAGCAAAGAAGACGTAGCGACGATGCGAGACTGCAATTAGCACTTAGTCAAAGCCAACAAGATTTTAAGTGAGTTTCTATCATTTCCTTTAGTTAATTTATTTGATTATAAAGAGTTTGTTTGGATAAAAGGGAAATATTGTGTTAAATTGTCTAAATAAATCAACGACAAGTGAATTAAAATAGTTCTAAATGGTTACGTAATGAAATTAAATGTAATATTTGATGTGTTATTTTTAGAGCTCCACTGACTGAAAAACAAAGTCACATGCTCGATTTACTTGATGTAAACTTGGGAGAAGCTAGTGGATCTAGTGTGCAAACTGACCCCTGGGGTGTTCCGATCGCTGCGCCGCCTCAGAGACCTCAGGTAAATTTGTATTCTGATTTTATTGAAAATTTATTTCGTTTTATATATTCGTTTGCATGTTGCATGACAGTCTCTGGATTTATCATACATTCAATACTCCGAGGTAGGTTGAATGTACAAAGAAAAACTTGGTAATATATCTGAGGAATTTGATATTAGATAATAAATTTAAATCTCACAGGGTTGCACAATTTCAAAATAAAAACTGGAATGTTTAATTCAGAGTGTCTACTCAAATCCCGGGAAAAAATTCCCTGCAGATTCCAGGTTTTTTCCGGTAAAACTAATGTGGGT
>CAKNWU010213795.1:537-10652 GCA_932072015.1 Andricus quercustozae | reverse complement strand
GCTGCATGCTCTACATATTTATGTCGATTTAAAGTATTCAAACAACTATAAGTTCGCGAACATTTGTCACAATAATGCTTCGGTTTCGATGGCTGTGAGTTTTTATTAAGATGTACAACATTCATGTGGCGAGTCATGGTAGATTTCTCTATAAATCGTATGCCACATACTTCACACCTGAACTGTGGTATGGCGTAGCATACGAACTTTTGATGACGAGTCAAAAGAGATTGTTGTGCAAAGGTTCGAGCACACTTTTCGCATTTGTATTTTTTTTCTGGATTCTGTTTTGATTCGAGAATTTTCTTTTTGTTCCAGCTATTCAGATTGTTGTCAGCAGTCAAAATATCAGCTTCTCCTGTATCTGCGGCACATAATATTAACTCAAATTTTGTATTATGTTTTCCAACTTCAGTCTCTTGATCTGAAAATTTAACAAAATATAATATGAAAATTTGTATTTCATTTTTTTTGTTAAGAGATTGTATTTACAATTCTAGTAATACCTTGGATGATTTCATCCTTGATTGTCAAGGTTTCGTCAAACTCGTATTTAATTAAAGTCCTCGCACTAGAACTACTGCTAGAAGAAATACGAGTAGTTGCAGAAGAATATGGACCACCATCCTGCCTTTCTGCTGATTTCTTCGACTCACTTCTCGAATACTGTTGATCTAGAAAATTATAAGGTGAAAGTTATAATTAGCAATTTTCGATGATTAGATTCCTTTATTCTGCACTAATAATAACCCACATCAGACTACATTTTATTTAGATGGAATTTTCATCATAAAAGATTGATTTATTATTATGAAATCGTCGGGTTAGCGCAATAGCATGCCTATTCAGAAGAAATACGTAGGAAGAAGGTGCCTTTTCAGAAAAAGAGGTAAGAATGTGCCTATTATATCTCGCAGAATGCACTTAATCAATGAGAAAGCAAATAAGGGAAATACCCCACAAAATACTGGCATGCATATATCAATTTTAAAGTTGCTGTCTGTCTGATTTAATATTTACGTACAGAAACTTCTCGACTTCTCATAGTTTTGTGAAAGAATTTTGTTAATCTAGAAAAATAACATGTGTAATATGCATGCTGCAATTTTATATTGTTTAACTATTTCGCATGCTTTAATCTAAGTAATTTTGTTTGTACATGTACTCCTACACTATTTACATGATTATAAATATGGACAATCACAAAACATCATGCAGTAAATATTAAATTAATATCAAACCGTGGCTATGCCTATACAAATTTCGGTAAGAATAGCGAGATCAGGAAACAAGACTTTCAAAATTGAAATTCTAAATGTAAACAATTTTCTTCAATATTTTTGCACAGCAATAATGTGGAAACCTATAAACATATGGTAAGCAGTGGAATCGTAAAAGCAATTATTGATACTTGTCTATGTACGTTACTCCCACAACTAAGGAGAATAAGAATGTGTGCCGTATACGAATATACAAAATATATTCTCCAATTGTTTATTTTATGTTTTTGGTTATGATATTTTATTTAAAAATCTAACCATACCTTGGATGATTTCATTCTTGATTTCCAACATTTCGTGAATATCGTATTTAATTAAAGTCCTGGCTGGAGAATTATTGCCAGAAGAAATGCGAGTAGTTGCAGAAGAATATGGACCACTTTTGCTCTGTAGACCTAAAAATGAATAAGGTCATAGTTACAATTATTGGTTTTCTATTATATAATTCCTAATCTTGCACTGAACCTTCGCTCAATGACAAATAATAACCCACGTGAGACTATAATTCAATCAGAGAGAATTTTCAGCATAACTGATTGAAGTATTGAGATGAGATATTGTCGTAAATCTATCAATATTTGTGTTGCTACCTGCCATAATTTAATATTTTATATCTAGAAATCTCTCGTTTTGTCATACTTTCTACAAGCTTTGATTTGACTTGTTATGTGGGTATGAGTGTGAGTCAAATTATGAATTTCAAATTTGACACACTTCCACAAATCCAATCGACTTAAACTTTGCAAACAGACGCATTTCCGATGACAATACAAAATTTTATCAAATTTAAGTTAAGAAAGAAATTAGCATTTTTTTTTAATTAAAACAAAGTTGTTTTTTACAAGCTTTTATTTGACTTGCTATGTGGGTATGTTTGTGAAATATAGTTGACTGAACAGAAAATTCTTCAATACTATATATTGTAAAATATACAATTATATACATTAAACCAGATTTTTAAAAACAAGCTTTTATTGAAATGTACTAAAAAGATTGAAAATAATTCGTTAATCAGAAAGAGATGGAAATGTACGGAAGGTGTAAGGAAAATTATGTAATACTAGAAAGTACGCATATAATAATGCAAGTAACACTGAAAATAGCTCGTAAAATAATAATAATATAATAATAATTTGACTAAAAAAAACCGCGGGCGTAAATATTGAACCTTGTTTTTATATGATGAAGAGATTCAAATATTTACGCCACACGCCTTTTTTTATTCAGATTGTTACTTTCTAGTATTACGTAATTTTCCGTACACCTTAACCATTTTCATCTCTTTTTGATTACCGAATTATTTGAATCGTTTTAGCACATTTTAATAAAATCTTTTTACCTGGAAAAATAAAACTTATCACTTGCATGCCGCAGTTTTATATTATTGGTATATTGATGTACCCTTGCACTATTTACATGATTATGAATACGGGCAATCACAAAACCATCATGTAGTAAACATTAAATTATTATTGACTTAAAAGAAAGTATCTACGTCTCGTAAAAATGATTATTTTATTGAATCAGAACAAAATACATTCATTAACGCACACTATTGGTAGAAAATGGAATTGATGAGATTACTTCAGAACGCATGCAGTAATGTGTTTTGACAAGTTACTTTTTTACATTAGTTTCGTACCCACATTAGTCGAAAAGAAATGGTGGTTAAAAAGCTGCGTGGTCTAAACGTTTATGCCGATTTAAAGCACTTGATTTAGTGTAACTTCGCGAACATTTGTCGCAATTAAACCTTTGGGCCGATGTCTGTAGGTGGCGAGTAGTAATGTGGTCTGCTAAGTAAGATTTCCTACTCGCTTTGTGTCCGCAAAAATCACAAATAAATTGTGGTTTGACTGCGGCGTGTTCTAATCGTTTATGTCGGTTTAAAGAACTTCTAGTAGTGTAACTTCGAGAACACATGTTGCAATTATGCCTTTTTTTCAACGCCTGAAAGTGGCGTACAGTAATATGTGTTTCCAAGTGACGTTTCCTATTGGATACATAACCGCAAAAAACACAACTAAATTGTGGTTCAACTGCTGCATGTTCTAAAGGTTTATGTGCAGAATCCATATGTCGACTAAAATTATATTTCCGTGTAAACCGTTTGCCGCAAAGTGTACATCTGAAATGTCGTTTTACGTAACATACGCTTTGTTGATGTTGAAGCAAATGACATTTGTATTTATAGGTTCGAGCACACTTCTCGCATTTGTATCTTTTTTCTGCTTTTTTATCTGATTTCGCAATTTTCTGTTTGTTAAGGGTCCGCCGATTGTTGTCATCAGTCAAAAGGTTCGCTTCTCTTATATTTACAGTATACAGTTTTAACTCATAATTTTTATCACGTCTTTCACCTGTAGGATCTTCATCTGAAAATTTAACAAAATATATTCTCCAATTGTTTATTTGATGTTTTTGGTTATGATATTGTATTTACAAATCTAGCTATACCTTCGATGATTTCTTCTTTGATTTCCAACGTTTCGTCAACTTCGTACTTAATTAAAGTCCTGGCGCTAGAATGATTGTGAGAAGAAATGCGAGTAGTTGCAGAAGAATGTGATCCACTAGACTGTCTTCCTGCTGATTTCTTCAACTCACTCCTCGAATACTGTTGACCTAGAAAATTATAAGGTGAAAGTTACAATTAATAATTTTCGAGGATTTAAATACTTAGCTTGCACTAAACCTTGACTAAATTAACAATAATATCCCATGGCAGACTATATTCCATTAGAACGGAATTTTCATCATAAAAGATTGAAGTATTCAGATAAAATATTGTCTTAAATATATATCCACATTAAAGTTGCTATCTGCCGTAATGAAATCTTTTATATATAGAACCCTCTCGGTTTCTCATAGTTTTTTAACTCTTAAAGCGCACTGGGGGTCATCTGGTATCCCAAGTATGTTTTTATCTTCATGATTTTTTCTAAAGCTATAAATCTAATTTTTGGCCAATGTAACAATCATTTTTTATAAAGTTACTCTAAAAGAGCTCTTCCACATTTTTCCAAGTCCAAATTTCAGACCGCTCTTACTGCTGGAAGCATTTTTTAAATGGGATCTCCAATGATTCCATATGCACTTTATAATATTCTGAGATACGTGTGCGCTTTAAGGGTTAATAGAATTTTTTTATCTGCAAAAATAAGATTTGTAATTTATATTATTAAAATATTTCATAAGCCTAAGCTTCAATAATTTTATGTCTAGATGTGCCGCACCATTTACATGATTATAACTACGGACAATCACAAAAATATCATGCAGTAAATAATAAATTAATATTAAGCCGTGTCTATTCCTACCTCAATTTCGGTAGGAATAGCAGAATTTTTCTATTCAAATAGACGGAATGTTTTGGTACGTGTAGTCACCTTTTTATATTAACTTAAAGAAAAAGTATTTAAATTTCAGAGAAATGATTATTTTATTTACTTATAATAGAATACATTCTTTACTTTATAATATTACTAGAAACTTTATTGACTTAGATGAGCATAAATGGCTTTTATTTCCTAATTAAAATTAAGAAAACCATTTTAGTTTACTCCCATCAACTGATGATTGAGTGAACATCGATAGAGAGTAAATTTACTCTTTCGGAACCTTCAAAAAGTAAACTTGATGATTATGTAGTGATTTTCATAAAAAGTATTTTATGAAATACACACGTATTTACTGTAAGGAAATAAAGTACTTTCTTAATCATTACTGAATTACTTTAAATGGCATGAAGTAATGTGTCTTGACAAGCTACTTTTCATATTAGTTTTGTAGCCACAATACTCACAAATAAATTGTGGCTTGACTGCTGCGTGCTCTAAACGCTTATGCCGATTTAAAGCACTAGACCAACTGTAAGTGCGCGAACATTTGTCACAATTATACCTTTGTGTCGATGTCTGTAAGTGGCGAGACGTAATGTGGTCTGCCAAGTTACATTTTCTATTCGCTTTATGTCCGCAAAAATCACAAATAAATTCTGGTTTGACTGGTGCATTTTCTAAACGCATGTGTACAGAATTCATATGGCGAATAAAATTACATTTGCGTGTAAACCGTTTGCCGCATAAATTACATGCGAATTGTGGCACGACTCCGCAGTCGAATTTTTTATGTACAATCAAATATTTGTTTTGCTTATAGGTTCGATTACACCTTTCGCATCTGTACTTCTTTTCATGTTTTGATTCCACAATTGTATGCTTTAATTTGTTCCGCAGTTCGTTCACATTCAAAATAATCGCTTCTCTTATACCTAAGGTGCATACTTTTGAATCGTAATTTTTAGCCTGTTTCTGGTCTGTAGTCTCTGGATCTGAAAATATAACGAAATGTAATTTTCAATGCTTTATTTCATAATTTCATTATAGATTTTTAAATTGCAATAGTCATACCTTGGATGATTTCTTCGCTGATGTCCAAACTTTCATCAATTTCGTATTTAATTAAAGTATTGGTATTGACAAAAAAAATATCAGGAGTTGTGGAAGAATATGGCCCGCCATCTGGTCTTCCTGTTGATTCCTTCGACTCACTCTTGATCTGCAGGTCTATACAAATTATAAGGCAAAAGTTAAAATTAGTAATTTTCGAATACTTCAATTCTTATTATACAACAAAAACATCAAATAAATAGTTTATACATTTGAATCTTTCGTTTTCTATTTCTGAATGATATTCGTATTTTTCCAACAAAAAAATAGACAGGACGGACAAAAAGATCATGCAGTAAAAGAATGGACTTAAATGACAATAATAATCTATAACCTGTTGATCTAGAAGATAATAAGGTAAAAATTAGTCATTTTCGATGATTTTATTCCTTATCCTGCACTAAATCTTGACTCAATAACCAATAATAACCCACATCAGATTATATTCCATTTAGACAGAATCTTCATCATAAAATTTTGATATATTATAATGGAATCGTCGGGTGAGCGCAATATCGTGCCTATTCAGAAAAAAACATAGGAAGAAGGTGCCTCTTTTTCTTGTAAACAACTTGCCGCATAATTTACAACTGAACTGCACAACAACGTCGGAAAGGAACTATTTGTATCGAAATTTCGTATTTCGGTAAATTTTTTCGGTACGTGTAGACACTTCTTTATATTAGCTTGAAAGAAAGTATCTAAATTCTCAGACAAATAACTACTTTGAAATAGAATAAATTCTTTACTGTATAATATTAGTAGAAACTGCATTGACGTAGATAAAATTTTAATCGGCTTTCGAAATTAAGATTCGAAATGTAAACAACTTTCTGCTATATTTATACATAGAAATAATGCGGCCTTATACGTATATTATTATTGTATAAAAAAAATTGAACAGAGTCATTGATGTCGCACTGGTACATGGAATAAAAAGCAGTATCTACACAGAAATGGCTATTATTTCTTAAATTAAATTAGGGAAACAATTTCAATTTACTCTCATCAACTGATGATTGAGTCAGATAATTCAAAAATAAAATGGTTAAAAATCTCTACCTTTTTATAACTATATCCTTCAGCAATTAAAATTGAGGATTATGTAGTGATTTTCATCAAATTGTAATTGGAGGAATAAACATTGCCTTAATTTGCCTTAAATAAGGATGACGAAGGCAATGTTTCCCTGAAATTTATAAGAAATTTTCGAAACAATGTTTCGGCAACGTTGCACAGAAATATTACTAAACATTTCGAGACAATATTTTGGCAATATTTCGCAGACACTTTGCAGACACATACGCCAATCCCAATTCAATATTCTTTTCCAATATTGCTGAAATATTTCAGTGAAATATTGCCCGGGTCGGACATTCACATGTTTCTCGAACGCTGCTACAATATTCATTTGGAATGTTGCCAATGTTTCCATTAAATATTCCAGCAATATTTCTGCAACATTGCGTGTTATGTGGGCTCTGGATCTTATAATTTTTATGAAAATTAATTTGCAATGCTTCATTTCATAGTTTTATTATAAATATGTTAATTGCCCACAATCAGATCTTCCTTTTGATTCCTTCAACTCTCTTTTGATCTGCAGGTCAATCAAAATTATGAGGTGAAAGTTACATGTAGTAATTTTCGATTAATTAATTCTTATCAGGCAGCAAAAATAGGTTTAGTTATTAACCTATGTAAATCACATTACACTACCCAATGGCGCACAAGAAATAGTTTATAAATTTGACTCTTTCGTTTCCTTTTTCTAAAGGAGATTCGAATTTTCCTCCAAACATAGATAGGACGAACAAAAAAAATGCAGTAAATGAATTGACTCAGTTGAGAATAATAATCTATAACATGTTAATCTATAAAATAATAAGGTAAAAGTTACAATAAGTAATTTTTGAGGATTTGAATCCTTAGCTTGCACCAAACCTTGACTAAATTAAAAATAATAACCCATTGAAGTATTGAGATGAAATGTCGTCACAAATATATATATCCATTTTATAGCTGCTATCTGCCACAATTTAATTTTAAATTTAAATATTTTATACCATTAAATGTCAGTAATTTTATTCCTAGATGTACCGCGTCGTTCACACGTTTTAAATAAGAACAATCACAAAAGCAAATATTACTCTGAAATCGCTGTAAAGATTAAATTTTCTTTTTTCTGTGTTAATATTGAGCCATCGCTATGCCTACCGAAATTTGGGTACGAATATCCGGACTTTCCAGTACAAATGGACAAATTGTTTCGGTTCGTGTAGTCACACTCTTATATTAACTTGAAAGAAAGTATCTAAACCTCAGAGAAATGATTATTTTATTGACTTAAAACAGAATACATTAGTTGCTTTATAATATTAGTAGAAACAGCATTGACGTAGATAAAATTTGAATCGACTTTCGAAATTGAGATTCGAAATGTAAGCAACTTTCTCCAATATTTATGCATATAAATAATGCGGACATCCTTTAAACATAATGGTAAGCAGTGAAGTCGTAAAAGCCATTATTGATACTTGACTACACAAATAAGAAGAAAATAAGAATGTGTGCCTTATACGTATATTATTATTATTATATAAAAAATTGAACAGTCATTGATTCGGCACTAATACATAGATATAGCTGTACTTGTTACGCAAATACTCAATTGTCTTCAAAATTTATATCGTGCTATGTGTTTCACATAAGTAACCTGAAGTTGATAATTACGAATCAATTTGAGAATAAAAGCAGTGTATATACATAAATAGCTATTACTTCTTAACTAAAATTAGGGAAACAATTTCAGTTCACTATTCTCAGCTGATGATTGAGATAATTCGAAAATAAAATGGTTAATAATCTCTACCTTCTTATAAATATATCCTTTTTTAATAAATAAAGCGTATAATAACAGATTCTACCTTTAAGAAAAGTAACTGATATCGGTAACGATAAAGAATAAATTGACTCTTTTGTAACCTTCAAAAAGTAAAATAGAGGATTAAGTAGTGATTTTCATCAAAAGTAATTAAAGAAATACGCACGCATTTATAATGTAAGGCAATACAGTCATTTTTTTAATAATTACTGAAATACTTGCGATGGCGTCCAGTAACATGTGTTAACAAGCAACTTTTTTGATCTGTTTCGAATCCACAATAATCGCAAATGAAATTTGGTATAACTGTCGCGTGTTTTAAACGTTTATGTCGATTTAAATCTCTTAACCAAGTGTAACTTCGCGAACATTTATCGCAATTATACCTTCGTGTCGATGTCTGTAAGTGACGAGAAGTAATGTGTTTTGACAAGTCTGCCTCATCATTTGTTTTATATTCGCAACGATCGCAAGAAAATTGTTGTAAGCCCGTATGTACAGAATTCATGTGGCGAATAAAATTATATTTCCGTGTAAACCATTTATCGCACAATTTACATGGGAATTGTGGCGCGACTCCGCAGTGGACTATTTTATGACAAGTAGCTTCTTTTATTGCATCTACGGCGCATACTTTTGAATCGTATCTTTCATCCCGTTTTTGGCCTGTAGTCTCTGGACCTGATAATGTAACGAAAATTAATTTGCAACCTTTTATCTCATAGTTTTATTGTAAATATTTAAATTTCTATAGTCATACCTTGGATGATCTCTTCCTTGATTTCCAAACTTTCATCAATTTTACTCCTTCGGAACCTTCAAAAAGTAAAATTGAAAATTATATAGCTTTTTTCATCAAAAGTACACTGGAAACTGGAATTGTGCACGGTTTCAGTTATGGTTTTTTACTGGAATACAGACCGTCCTAACGTAAACAGGTAGGGCCGCATGAATAGTTTATATTGGATTTCCAGGCATATGCCAACCTAATAAAATTAACGCGCTGAAATTCCGGCCCTCGATCTATTTATCACGCTTGACTGAGCAGCGTCTTTCGCTCGCCCGCATCACGAAACGACCACGGCATCAATTCTCAGAACGCACAAATTCAGTTTACGGCCATCCAGGTTCCAGTGTAATTTAAGGAATACACACGAATTTAATGTAAGGCAATAAAGTAATTTTTTAATCATTTCTGAATTACTTCAAATGTCGTAAAGTCACGTGTCTTGACAAGCATTTTTTTACACTCGCTTTGTAGCCAAAATGCTAAAAAATAAATTGCTATTGGACTGCGGCGTATTTCAAACGATTATGTCGCGTTAAATCTCCTAGCCAAGTGTAACTTTGCGAACATTTGTCGCAATTATACCTTTTCGTCGATGTCTGCATGTGGCGAGACGTAATGTGGTGTTCCAAGTTACATTTTGTATTCGTTATATATCCGCAAAAATCACAAATAAATTGTGGTTTGACTGGTGCATATTCTAACCGCATATG
>CAKNWU010213745.1:395-18461 GCA_932072015.1 Andricus quercustozae | reverse complement strand
GTCCGCCATATTGGGTCAGCCATTTTGCGAAGGGTATGGATCCGCCATTTTGCGAAGAGTATGGCTATTTGAGATTGGTGAAACAAGTTTTTTCTTGCAGTTCAACTATTCTGATCACCGTTGATCATAGTTAGGATCGATTCCCAATACTCTTTTGGCTCGAAAAAAAATTATGAAGAAAAAAAATTCCCGATTTTTTGGTACTTTTCTCCAAATTTGGCGCCATATTGGATTTTCTGCTGGACCAAACTCCATTCTGACCGCGGATTCGTGAAGAGCAGACACGAAACTATAAGGAAACATGGGTTTACTTTGGAGATTTGTCTTTTTCAGTTATGAGAATGAGGCTTGAACATAAGTTAAAAAATTGTAGTTCTCGGTCGTTAATGGGTTAAAGTCATTCTGTAAATCCTATCCAATTAATCTTCAACAGAATTAAAAAAAAAGTCTTAACTCTATCATATTTTCGAAAAGTTGATTTCTAGTTAAATAAATATTGTTAGCCGGCAAAAAAGTCATGCCTTGACTGAAAGAAATAATTTCTTTGGTGATATTTCTTTAATACAAAGAAATCTTTCTTTGTGATAAATGTGAAAATTATTAAATCAAAGAAATTATTTCTTGGGAGCTAAAAACTCAGTTTCTTTGAATCTGGTTTTCGCAACCTAAAAAATATTTCATCATTTCAATCAAATCAATTCTTTGAAGTGATAAATACTTATTTAAATAAAGTATTTCATCCATGTATGGATCAAGTAATTTAGGTTTCTCTGAGTGAAAGAAATATTTTTCAGATAAATAGTTATTCATTGAGATGAAAAAAAAAATTCATCGGATGCTTAAATTTGACACGATTATTGCAATTAAATGAATATAAAGGGACCCGTCCGAAACTTTCGTTTCGTTACGTTACTTTATCCAAAAAGTACCCAATCTTTTGTTTCATTGTCGTTACCTTCTGAAAGATGGGAACAAAATTAAAAACAAAATGATTGTATCGTTATATTTTACCCGTCTGCCTTTTAATAATAACATACGATGCATAATGATTAGAAATAAACTATTTTTTACAATTGCGCGTAATTAAAAAATTTCGTTACGATTTCGGTATTTTGAATAACGTAACCTAAATCAAGTGAATATAGTTACGTTTTGGCAGTATAGAAACAGAACGAAAATTACGAAAGTGTTATGCTTCATTTCAGTCGGGTTCCTGGAATATAATTATACATTTCAAAAATATTGTTTGAAAGTATATATTGATCTACTGGATTGGAAAAAAATCGTCGTTTGAATAAAAAATCTAAACTTAATTGATTAAAACAAATATTTATTCGAGCAAAGAAAATACTTTTTTTTAAATAAATAAATTTGCATTTAGTTAAAATAAGTATTCTTTTAGTTTAACATTTTGTTATAATTGTTTCAATTATACATTCATTTCAGTTCAAACAACATTTGTTTGAATTAAATATTCACGAAATCCGTTGAACATATTTCCTCTCTAGGAAGATATAATTATGATCCTTTTCGCAAAGAGGCGATGTCAAAAAACCTTTCTCATAAAATAAGTCATCCCGGCCGGGGACCTGCCACTCCTGACCTACCTGCAATCTTCATTTTCGGCCCCACTACACCCTATCCCCTCTTCTTTGCATTTTACATAAAATAATTTCGCAGAGTATGTGGTTTTTTTCACCTGCGGTCTTTTTTTCTTATATACGTAAACATTACTTTAACTTGCAGTCTTTTCAAATTTCTCCAAGATTGTGTAATAATGCCCAAACCGGTAATGCACAACAACTTCTTCCAGTCCGATCATTCTTCGGGGAGATCACTAACCCTAGGAAATTTGATCATTGGATCTTTCAAGAGGTGGCTATGGTTGAGACCCCATCAACCCCACTCTCTGTTTTATTGAACCATTGTTATAAAAAAACGATGTGATAATATGAAATAGTAATAAAAGTAGGCTATTCAACATAATTGTTTAATTGTTAAGTTGAAAAGTTTGTTTTGGGTGTTTCTTGTCTATTATGACAGCTTCGAAAAAATCATTGAAGCTTACACTATTTTGGTCCAAATGTATTAAAACTTGGTTAATATTGATCTTCTGACTATTCCAAAGGATTTTATGTGTCACAAATAGGTAAAGTTAGTTAATATCTGCACATAAAAGTCTTGTTTCAGTACCATGCATAAGCGGGCAATGCGGCGCGGACGGCCATTTTAATGGTAAAATGTCGAAATGTTGAATCTTGTATGTTCACAGCTTTGGATGGTAATCACTCCCAAAACAGAACCTCAAATTTATTTGATCAAACAGCAAATTAATATAGAAATCGGATTTGAATTAAATTGTGCGTTCGGTTGTACGAAAATTATTTTTAATTTGCACACAGGTAAAATTAATATTGCGCGCCGCATTACCGGACTGGTACGGTATGTTGACGCACGTGGACTTCTTTGGGGGTCTCAATAATTAAGTATTTTATTTAATAGAGATTCAATTTTTTATATGAATAAAGCAAAGCTCAGATATTGATCTACGTGTTCCATATTTTTCCATTACATTATTGAATATATTTTTCTATCTACCGATTGATATATGTTATGCGCGCCGCATTACCCGCTTCTCCCCTACATTTGCATTTTTGTATTTCAACTATTCGAGTTTTTCAAACACAGGACTTGGTTCTTTAAATTAATTAATATTTTATCCACTTTATTGCATGCTTATTTAAACAATATATCGCATCTTAGGAGTACCGTGACATTTCCTCATATTAAAAACCCATTTCTTTGTTACCAGTAAATATGTTACTATTAAATATTTATCATTTTACTAAAACATCTACCTAATTTTTAAACACAAATCTCTTATTTCTTTCAAGCAATAACAACGGTCTTTCGCTTAGTTAATATTTTACTGACTTGAACAAATCTTTATTTGCATGAATAATTTCATAACTTTGCTTAAGATAAAATAATTTATTTGAATTTAAGGAATTTAATGGACGTATTTTGTACGATCATTTCTTTGAATCCAGTAATTTTCTTTTATTCATAATTTGTTTTCCCCAGTGTATATTTAAAGAGTCCTGGGGCTATAGAATACAGGAAAAACTGTCTTGCTTCAATGCATTTAATTGTTGTTTTCGTTTTTTTTTCGGTTTCTGTTCCTTTGGAATCGAACCCAAGGTCCTATGACAAAGCCATCGGACGCGCCCTCAGGTTGCCGATAGAGGATCCCCGTACCAAAAGTTTCTGCTGAATATGGTTATAGTCTAGATAGGGTCCTGAAGGAACAACCCCCTAAGAAGAGGCGTAATAACCGTGCCGAAAGCTGAATGCCACCTGGGTGAGGTGTCTTAAACGGTAGCTGTGGGGTACCGGACGACCTCTCAAACTAGGGATGTTCGATTCTCGTAGAATAATCGATTTTTGTATCAAAACATGAAAATCGATTCTCTAAACAATCGGTAACACGAGAATCGATTTTTCAAGAATCGATTCAAAAATAGTAAAAAAATAATAAAAAGGTATATATAGGCAATTAAAACATAAATCTGAGTCTACATAATTTGATTTGATGTAACTGTGTGAAAAAAGTGTGGTGGGTAAAAACAAAGAGATAAAAGAATTTAAAAAAGTAAGAAATCCGTTCTTTGATTAATAAGTTCAAGAATCAATTCACATAAAAATCGAATAGTAAATAATCGATTCAAATTTTTTGGCCCAAAAAATCGATTTTTTCAAGAATCGAATCTGAATCGAACACCCCAATCTCAGAGTATGCAGTCTTAGTCTTGCATGCGAGGCTCTATAAGGATAGACGAACGCTTTCCCTAACTCATCGTGGGATCAAGAATGACAACACCAAAAAGTTGTAGATGCGGTTGATAGCGACCAAATGTGCAAAGCGCCCAACAATGTGTACGCACACAATACTGATCACCCTAGAGTTCGGGGTGTTGAATGTAATTTAGATGAAAACACAACGACTAACCGGCTAAACGCTCACATTGAGTGGACGAATCGACTCAAGGCGACGCCAGAAACTCACGGATATGAACAAAGAGTGCTTTTCCAACCATTTAATGAACAAGCCGCATACAAAGAGAACGAAGCGACATTAAGACCAACCGCGGAAATCAGACACCCCCTGAGAGATGATAGCGATTTCAGGACAAGGATAAACATTAACAGCCAGGTTCCTTCTCAGCCCCAAGATCTGGCTGAAATGGATGCCTTCCTTCGTGAGGATACCTTGGAGGAGTCCGACCTCTGGACCATCAATTGTTCAGTTTATGGTGCGGGGAGAGCTTTGGCTGATTCAAATCAAAGGCTGAAACCAATGATTGATGAAAAGACCAAAATACGCTTGCATCAACTGAAAAAAGCGTAGATGAGCAAGACATGATATTCGATTGACTAAATAACATCTTCTAGGCCGTTCACGGAAAGAGTACGAGAGTTCGCCCACGAACTGCAGAACTACCATCACACACTGAACAATTCAAAGCTGCTGACAATGAAGTAGCCAATAGATGACAAATTACGGGTGTTATCTGACGCAAGGAGGAGAATACAGAAGATGGTGGGGTGGGTCGGGGAGAATTAAAAGTTTATCGCTGTCCCATTGCGCCTCTTCAGCGTTCTCCCTGTTTCTGTCAAAAATCTACCTCAGCTGGACGAGGTAGAGACTTTTTGGAGAGAGCTATACAAGTTTCCGAAAACACAGTAATTGAACTTTTCAGCTGTCGGATCAGATACTATCAAGAGAACTACAGGTTAATAACTTGTTTGAAAATACTGGATCAGATCTTTACAGCTATCCTAAACGACAGGATTGCTTAAAGAATTGGGGCTGTATAAAGAGAGATGTAGGAGCGTGGCTCAAAAAAGGTGTAGCAGGCTGCCGAGAGAACCTGCTAATGGACAGGTGCGTTTGCAAAGACGCAGCCATCCACCACCGCTGTCTGTCGATGACCTGGATTAACTACCGGGAAGCTTTCGATTCAACCTCATAGATTTGTCATCTGTGTTTCGGAAAGCTTGCAGGTTCGTACATACATGGTGAGATGCATAGAGATTGATGCCCCTTTGGAAACCTAGACTTACTATCTCATCTGGAAATTATTGTATAACAACAAGCAGGGTCATCTTCCAGAGCGGCGTCTTTTAGGGCAACATTATGAGTCCTCTGCTCTTTTGAATCACACTTCTGTTACAATCTCTCACACTATACAATTCTGCAGGGGCGAGACTTAGGAGTCGGAGATGTAAGTCTTGAGTCTATGACTAAGGTTTACGACGGGCTTTGAAGACAAGTCGATTCGGACTTGTCTTAAAAATAAGTTGCATTGTAAGTCTTGAGACCAGTCGGGGTGGACTTGTCTTAAGACGAGAAGTTTAAGTCTTGAGAAATAAACAGAATTTTTCCAACGAAAATGATATTACCAATTTATGGCTTTAATATTGGCCAGGGTGAAAATCACAAAAGTTTTCGTTTGTGAATTTTACGGTCCATTATACTCCGACCTCTTTAAAGTTTAAACTATAGACCCCACCGACAGGGCCTGCCCTTTTCAGGAATCAGGCAGCTAGACTGAGATCAAACAGTTGACATCTGCTAAGGATTAAAATTTTACACCCTATAAGGCTTGTAATTTTGTAATAAATGATTCGCTAATTCAAAATTCGGAACCTGGCAGTCTCAAGAAATACATGCATAGAAAATTTTCTGTAAAAAGATTAAAACTGTGATTTTCTACAAGCATCTATTGAACTGTTGGCGATAGGGAAAAATGGATAACATTTTTAGATTTGCAATCCAAAGAACATAATTATTGCAGTTAAACCAAATTATTAATACATAAAAAATAAAAAAACCATAAAGATAAATAATGTAAACATTCTGTAAAATTTAAAGTGGATTAGTGATGATCCTCGGAGGTCTTGGGAGCCTTTTGTGGTCGGTGTCCTTGAGTTCGGCTTGAAGACGAAAAATGAAGTCTCGCTCACCTCCAGGGGTAGGTATTATTCGAAAAACAGTAAATACGAACAGCGAAATGTGCCCATTCAAGAGGTTTTAGAAATGTTCTATTTCATGATTGATTTGGGAATTTGAAAGTATCCAGAAAAATATTTTCGCCACTGTGTACAGAAAGGCATTCAGTTTAAAAGATAACTTCTACTGATATAGGCATTCAAAACGTGAGGACAAGAACGGTATCGAAAAGGATTTAATAATTGTCACGTCACCACTGAACAAGAAATTTTCAAATACTTTTCAATGCAAGTCTTCTTACCGGGTGGTTTTGCTGTTGCTTCCTTGGAGCCATTGGAGATCCTCTATGGAGAATTAGAACACTTAAAAATCGTTTTTGATTGGTTAGGGTCAACCAAAATAAGGAAGTCCTTTTTAAAGCGCGATTTTCAATTAGCAACCTATCGTAATGTCGTGACTATGAATTGAGGTTAGTTTCTTTTCAAAACTTTTACGCGTTGTCAAACATTTGTTTATGGCAGCATCCGTATTTCGGATGGCCCTACAGTGGTGGGGGATCACATTTATGGTAATGGGGGCTCACGTGTCCCAACTATCCCTAGATGATCTCTAGAAAGGATCTGCACGCTCCATTTCTGAATTTATTTTTATCCCATGACCCATAAATCTCTCTTAATGGGAGATATACAGAAAACACAATTTAACTTCAAAGTAACTAAAATAGTTAGAAGTTACCGCAGAAATCGTAACTAAGTAACGTTAAAAGTTACTTTTTAAAATAGTAACTAAGTTACCTTAAAAGTGACAAATAACGTAACTTTTCAGTAACTTAGTTGCATATAAAAAGTTACTACCCAACACTGATTAAGCTTATATCGTTCAAGACATCTTAAAGTCTGAACATATGGACAATTCTCTGTCAACTTTAGATTTGATGTCCTAGTTACTTATTGGTGTTTGATGATAGGATTAAGATTAATTGAGTATTAAATACGTTTGTTCGTGACAAAAACTACAACGGATAATAGTTCCTGTGCATAAACTTTTAAAACTGTTGGTAAATTCGCATCTAATATGTGCGAAATGTTATTTTAATAGAGTTTCCATTTAACATTTTTACACATGGGCATATGTCTAGAACCTTTAATTTTAATGTCTCTCAAAGATATTTATGTTATTTGAGTAAATGAAAAAGAAAACTTTGTTTTGGGGTGGATATTAGAGTGTAAAGCATACTGAAAAAATAATTATTCAATTTTAATGAAATCAGGGTGCCTGGCTCCACATTTTTTTATGCTAAACTATGGCGATACAAGATAAGATTAACTTACATAGTATTAATTTCAAGGTAATTGCACCAGAATTATGTTTAAATATTATTGGCAGTTAAAATTTAAGTAATCATAAAGAGGAGGAATCAACCTAAACTTATGTTACATTTACTTCTCAAAGAAAGAGTATGTCGAAAAAATAAACCATGTGCGTGCATAATTCAAAAACGACCGTTATTGTCATGATACTCCATGAAATATAATCTAAAGTTTTGGAAAAGCTTATAAGTACCTGCTCATGGTTCTTATTAAGCCTTCTGTAACTGTGCGTTCCAAATAAACACGTATTTACTAATTGATAGAAAAAATATTATTTTATTTTTTATAACGACTGACCGTTATGAAAAGTGAAAAAACCGTTACCTACTTCACTTACTGCTGAAGGAAAAACAGAAAATAAAAACCGAAACATACTACTAAGCGTAATGAATGATTGGCACTAAATTTCTCGAAAAATCTCATCATTATTTTCATTTTTAAATTTTCGTACACCAACCGTCACATGTTTTTAAATAAAAATAAGATATGAAAATAACGTGGTTTGTTTAAAAATGATTCTCAACTCCAGTTAAATTAATCAAAATTACTTAAGGTGTATATCAAAATTGTAATTAGATCGTAAAGTTTGTCTCAGAGTTGCCCTTTTTCTACTTCTTAATATTAGCAAAGTTATTTCTTTATATAAATGAGAAAATACGTTGGTACAAATAAAATTTCGCTGGGATAACGGATAAAGCTCCTTACAAAATTAGTTTAAATTAATTATATACATTATAGATATCTTATTTACAGTGATATGGATATTTTCATAAGTTTAGACGTAAAAATACTCTGTACTTTAATATTTATATAAGTTGAAAAATGTTCTCTGGTGTATAGTAATCAGAAATTTGTCAAGTTTGCTATTTCTTGGGAATTTACAAACTTTCATTTTGAGAATAGTTTGAAGTATTCAAATGATGATATACAAAACATGAAGAAATAATTTTTAAGGCGAATGAGGGGAAAGGAAGACAAGGTGAGTATTTTTTCTTTGAAATTGGTGTATTATGAGCTATCTAAAAAAAAAGAAAATAAATTAGGCTTTCGACTAGTTAAATTGTTTAGAAAATGCAGTGAATAACCTCAGATTTGTACATTTTTGAAAACAGATTGATAGTCCGTGACATCAAGTAAACGGTTGTAAACGAGTGAGACTATAATTGTGGTCATCCAAAACAGCATTATATGACAGGCCATATGTGTCGCTATTTATTATTTATTTTACGACATTTATTTTACGATAATATTAAGGTTCTGTAGAATTGTCCATATATATTTGCTTCGTCTTTTGTTGCAGTAAACGCTCTTTGAAGAGGATTGTTAATTTGATAAATTTGATCAGTTAGGGGGTCACTCAAATTCGTCCTTCGTCATTTTGGAGTTCACTTGAGTGTTATAATTAGAAACGCGCAAATGGATTGTTGCTGTTTCCCGAGCCTCGTTAAGTGTTTCAGGCGTGATGCTGACAAGAGTGACCGTGGTGACAGAGTGTCGCTAATGTGCGAGGTTCTCCTCGATGCTTCCGTACACACACGCCATGTCAACTAACATGTTCAACCTGGCACCATATCGCGTCACTGAGCAATGATCGATCAGTAACTGCTAATCATATGATAAGCACACAATGCCACATTAACTTGCCCAATCGTCAACTTTATTAGAACATTGAGAAAATAGAAAAAACAATATTTTCTTGCTTTAAATAAATTAAAGACAGAATATATATGTCTCCCGAAAGTCAAACACGAACTTTTTGGATGTGCATTCACATTTTAATATATGTTCAAGGTAGTTTCACAACTCGGTTTGTCTCGTATTAACAGGGTCTATTATAAACGGAGCTACTGGATGTTATAATTTTGTAGATATTAAACCACAATTTTAATGAGCATGCACGTAGAAGTTACAAATAATAATACATAAGGGAGAATTTACGTCGTTTTCCATGTGACAGATTAGAAGCAAAGTACCCAGCATGGTCAGCGTCACATACATAAACTAAACTTGGATTTGCCCGCAGCTAGGTAATGCGATGGAAACGCGTGCGAGCGATAATTATCCACTTCAAATGACGTAACGTTCCCTGTGAATACGATTAACTACTGGTATTTCGACGACGGACTTAATCTCCACTATCATTCGGATTACACGGCCCGAGGAATTGTCCGAGCTCCGAACCTCAGTTCTATCAACGACAACAATCGAATTTTCAGATGTTGCTGCATGAATGCCTATGCCAATTCCCGCGACACGCGGGAATGTTATATGTCAAAATGGGTGTGAGGAAGATCAGTAATTGTAATTAGTGAATTTCAACTGAGTTTCAGTTTTCAATCTATGACAGTTTGAAAATAGGGAGTTTTAAAGTCGTACGTTACCAGACTTGTGTACGAAGATTTTAAGATAGGGTTTGCTGGTGTGGGGGTGGGGGTCTCAAAAGTTGCCATCGCCCTCCAATAAGAAGACTCTGAAAGTTTTTTTTTGATCAACCAATATCTCCATACAGTCGGAAGTCATAATGTGGACCAGTGACCTCGAATTTTGGCAAAAATGTAAAAAATTCACATGATGATAGACTTATCTCTTTACAAATATAAGACCGATATTCTAATTTTAGGCCGCGGAATCATAATTAGCGATTCAAAAAATTCGCCAATAACAATTTTTAGCCAAACAAGTTAAAATTGTTTAATTTTCACAGCCATGTTAGGTCCGCCATTTTGAATTTTTGAATTTTGACTTCAGATTCGGTATCAGCGACCCCGCAAATAATCCAGCAACGATATTCAGCAATGGCAACTTTTGTGCATCGCCCACCCCTCCTCAAAGTCCATCTCAAAAATTTATTTTTTCACATCACCCTAGTGACCAAAAGCCTTCAATAAATAGTAAGCATTTTTTTTCGAAATCAACTCTTTTGCCTGCCACCACGGTGGTTGCTCAATGTACAAAAAAATTGAAGCTTTTCAATTTTCACAAGTAGTCCTAAGGAGTCAATTCAAAGATTTTAGGGGATTGAACTAACAACATTTTTGAAGAATTTACGTTTATAGTAAATAATTATTATCTGCAGTTGGTGACAGTGAACTTCACTTAAGCCTCGGTCTTGATGAACTGCAAGTATGCGGTCCTTTAATCGGATATTCAAATTCTTGACTTGCAAGCGAATCTAACGCGAGGGAATTTAAGCTTCTTGAATCTCAGTTGAACTTGACTTGCGGTCTTCTTCATTGAACATTCAGCCACATGCTCGTTCGAGGAGAAAATTGGAATTATGCTAAAATATATACTTGCCCAGAAAAAACTGATTAGTAATTGATGATCATATGTCCCAAGTGATCGATGAGGTATTTCTTATGAAAAACTATGGTTAAATTATTTCATGCTTCTTTTTTCATTATTAATTTTGAAGAAATAGTTTCGACACAAAATGTTGAGTTTATGACCAATTTTGAAATGTGACGTTAAATAATTTGCAAAATGTTTTATCTTTTTGGGTGAATTATGAGTTTTAAAGTAAAACAATTTTTTTTTATATTTCTTTCAGCTAAAACAATTTTGTGTATGTAAATATGTGAATTTTCGTTGTGAAATTAGAATAAAATATACCAGGAAAGACAATTGTAACATCTCTGTGTTTGATTTTTAACTGAAAGAGCAGTAATATATATTTTCCTCGGAGATTTTCCAAAGATTACTTTCGAAACTTGTTCGCGGAATTTTTCTTAGATTGCTTTTGTAAACTGACTATTCTCCTTCTTAATTTATTTCTCAAAAAATTGAATAATAAAAATTGCACATTCAGATATAGTTAAAGCTATGGCAGTAAACATAATCAAATCATTATCTACAAAGATACAGTTTTATAAATATCTAATTGAATGTAAGATTTTCACTTCTTCATCAAAACTATAAATCTAGACTGTTTTTTGTGTTTAGAATGATTTCGAAAGAAATTTACGCATTCTGTTAAAAACGCTATAAATTACTTATTTGAGCAAAAAGCTGTAAACTAGAGTTTTTAGACCATCATCAAGTACTTCTTAATTTGTATATAAAAATACACACGCTTTAATTAGCAGTTATCATATCAAATATAATTATTATAAAAATGGTGTACAAAGTTAATTGATACATTAATAAAATGAAGCTGACGTAGGAGTCGCTAATATTTCACAGAATAAAGTTTATAGAACACTCTTGTTGATAAAAAATGAACAATAGGCATTATATACAATTATGAATATAGACGTTAGTGCTGGATGAACATCAGTGAATGTGAATGAAGAACAGGAAGTTTGAGGACAAATAGAGCAGGCGGGACCTAACAGTCATTTTAGTCCGTTAGAATATTGTTGGTGTGTACATGCGTTTCTATAGTTAAGCCACAAAAGTTACAAATGTAAATCCGCCCACATCACAGTACCACAAGCCTGCTAACTGCCTCGATGTAGCTAGCTACATCTAACCCAGTCATTGCTAGGATCTTTCATAAATAAATGCATGAGCGTCCACGCCACAAATGTGTGAGCATACATAGTTAGACAAATCGGCAACAAAATACATGCAGCAATCCGCTTAGTATTATATATTTTATATTCGATAGTCTCAATGGATGGAATCGATTATTTAAAGAGCAGATGGTTTTTGAAGAAGGTGTATCGACTCTGGAGGTCGTGCTGAGCTGCTGACGATAGATGAAAGTGTTGATCTAGTTTGACATTTTCTACGGTGAAGTCTTCTAAGATAAATTTTGTAAGATAAAAGCGTCTCTGTTCCACGTGCATTTTCCATTGGTTTGTACCTCCAAATTAGCAAAAATCGCTTCAAGAAGCAAACCTAAAATAACGCTCTTATGAGTGAGCGTTAAATCGTCACTACGAGCCCTTTCTAGCTCTCAGCGAGATCACTTTGACCGCTCTAAAAGACTGACGGTTGGCCTTGGTCATTCCCAGGGAGGAAAGAATTAGTCGAATATTAACTCACTAAGTTTTATTTGTACTTTGAAATTTAAGAATCTTAAATTAGTTTAAAATGAAATTCAAAATCCCATTTAACGTCCAACACAGAATTTAACGATAAAATTTGGACAACCACCACAAAATGCTCCTATTGCAATTCCTAAAAACAAAATAAAAATTTGTTTCTTTGGACAAAAATAAAAAAGGGGAATTGCAATAGGAGCATTTTGTGGTGGTTGTCCGAATTTTATCGTTAGATTCTTGGTTTATTTTCAGGAATTTATACATCTATTTGTGCTTGGTCAGGGCAGTGTTATGCCGTTTGCGAGAACGGAGAACTTTTTCAAGGAAAACGCGACTAATGCCGAAGGATATATCAGTTAGTTAGCTCGGCAGTGGAACGAGTAAGGCTTTGGTCAGACGTCCTTTCTTTTTGTAGCCAGAACTTTATCATATTGTATTTAGTTAACACAGTAAAGAGCCGCTAAATAGCATTCTGAATAGTAATAAAATAAGAAAAGATTTTTTCTCATCCAGATATTATTTTAAAAAAAACATCTTGATGTGAAAAAAATTGGCTAGCAAACAGGTTTTGTAACCGCAATAGTCGAAACCCTCTAGCACATGTCATGAATCCAACATTTTAGGCTCAAAATAAATATCGCAAGCCGAATTAATTACAAATAATCAAAGTAAAAAAATTTGAATCGAAAGCGTAATTAATTTTCATTTCCGAACGAACCCGATGAAAATTGGAAAGAATGAAAAAGATAAACTGTTGAATGAAAAAGAAGCAATGTTCATATATTAAAACTATTAGTTTGAAATTGTTCAAGATGAACGATTGAAATTATCTTCTTTATAAATTATCAATCTAAGATTCTTCAGTGTTGTACTTTTCGAATTCAGTGTTTATTTTATAATGCTTGAATTAATTATTGTACAGGTTTGCTGAGCTTGGGATTTCTTCATCAAAGATGGCTTCTAGCTACAACCTGCTTAGTTCTAAATAGCACAGATTATATTTCGCGACTCGTGTATCAGCATGAAGTCATCAATGCTGCGGCGCTTCTATACTGTGCCGCAGATAGAACCGTAGAGCAGCATGGTCTCCCATTTGATTCTAGCAACAACACATAAGGCCTAATTGTTGCTTTAATAATGTCAATTGTGCCAAGGGAGACTATCGAAACTTTCTGCAAATGCAAGAGACGAGCTTTTGCTTTTGGAAATCGAACTAGCGCCAGCTTGGCTACCAAGTTTTCGGTGTTAAAAGATAAAAACCCAATCACGATCCTATCTGACCCACGATGAGATCCTTTAAAATAAACTTGTTTAAGCCATAGGAGGGTTCCAAACACCATTGTTGAATTTCAAAGTGGTTGGAAATCGTTTGTCATGATGGACAACCAAACTTTTTGAGTGCGGTCGGCGGTGCTTTCTACATTGTCGAAGCACTCAATTTTTTAGCGTTCCATAACGGCGTTTCAATTTTTCATATACTGCGTTTCAGTTTGGGGACTAGTTTTTTATTGCGAGCATTTTTCGTAAAGCCAATACTCAATTTTAGACAAAATATATTAAACTTTAAAATAGGTTGTGTAAAGTTTTTCAAGAAGATAGTATGAATGTCGACGGTGGTAATCAATAACATTTTAAAAATAATAATTCTTTCTTCTGCTCCCTCTCTACTTACTTTACTTTATATAATAGATAGATGGACCCTCTTTTGGAGTTAAATTTGTCAGATTTTCGCGCTTGAATTTGGTAGAGGTTAGAGTGTCATTTCCTCTACTCATTGGGGGAACTTTGATCCATACTTGATCTGCTGAGATCATGATCGTCCCTAAAGGGTTCGCAAGTTGGTATTTTGTAATGTTCTAAGAAAGAGCGCTAGGCACAATATAAGTTGCGTGCATTATAATAACATTTCCCAAAGAAGGTAAATCTACTACTCACGAAGCAAATGAAAATATTTTATGATGAATTCCCAGTAGAGAAGAAATTTGATGATTTGCTTATTTTTGTTGGTCAGTCGCCGCGAAAATTGCGAGAATGAGATCGGAGATGGCGTCGGTCCATCTTCCGCCGAAAGACAATATTGCCCGAAGGCACTTTAAAAGTTTGGTAATAGGAGCTATCACGCTTTTCCGACCACCGTTTCGCACGGGCAAAGCTTCTCCCTTCCCTTTCCTCATTTTCCAAACTGTGCCACTTCGTCGTATACGATGCGCTTCTCGGCACGTCCTTTTCTCTCATAACCAACTATGCGGAAGTGACTATGGCTGCCAAATCACCGGTCTAACCACCCTCTGCATATATGTCATGGAAACGGCCTCAGTCGCTGCGCTGGTTCCAAAATACCTTCCGCGAAAATCCTCTCTGGCAAGATTGATTTTAAACGAATGGGCAGAATATACTGACGGCTCCACCTAAGAAGAAGAATTGGGGCAATATATATAGATATATATATATATATATATATATATAAACATCACAGCCAAGGAAAATTAAAAGAAAGTCAGGTGTAAAGACCTTATGAGGGAGTTGCGACAGTTATTTCTGGAATATATTGTTTAACTAGTCGTACTGATCATCAGTGCTCTTGGAGGTGCCAAGCTTTCACTGGTTAAGAGCCTGAAGAGCATCCCTGCGTGTCAACAAAAAGTTAAGATACTTTCAGGGAAAATAGAGAAGGCGGTCGTCCTTCCGTCGCTCCGTGTACTCAGGGTGGATAAGACTTTTGCCAGATCACCATATTGAGTACATCTCAGACTGTATCCACCTATCACATGGTCGTGAGGCGTGGTTACGACTGAAATATTACCGCGATTTCGCCGGGACCGGGTGTAATTTTTCAGAATGTCAGCCGCTCCCGGTGAAATCCCGCGGTTATCCTTATGACAAACTTTTAACTATGCATATATATATATATATATATATACATCGTTCTCTAAGACTTCGAGAAAGGAACCGTATTCGTGATCGAATTCTCGGCTCTGGCTGAGTGCAACATCACTGCCAAGGACAAGTAAAACGAGGATCACTGGTTCGTAACTTTAAAGCCATACCCGCGTGCCAAAAATTAGCCGAGGCACTTGCGAGATGGATGCAGAAAGCTGTCATCCTGAGTCGCTTCGTGTCCTCAAGACACACGAGGGTTCCGCCGGCCTGTCGCCGTAATTTTATTTTGCCCTGTGACCACTCATCTCACGGTCGTAAGACGTGGCCATAAGTGTGATTTACCGCGGTTCTACTGGCAGCCGGTGTCAGTTTTAGATGCTAGTTGTTCCCAGAGGGACCTTGCGGTGGTTATTTAGCTCTTTTTTTTTAAATTATATACATACGTGAATATCTAGAAATGATCCCGCACAAAACCAATGGAGAAAATGTCTCCGTCAAGTTTGCTGAAACCTTTAGAAAATGATGATCTCGGCATGCAGAACAAAAGTCTCCAAGGACACAACAAGATCCTATGATTACTTTCCGAGCTATGGGATATAAAAGTACCAGATTTTCAAGTATCTTGGGACTATGCATAGAATAAGAGTTCAGGGGCCGTTAAAAAAATACGTAACGCTTTTTCCGACCTCCCCCACACGTAACGATTTTTTTATAGTAAGTGTATGTAACTTTAACATTAGCGTAACGCTCGAGGTGATCCCCCTGCCCCCTAAAGGCGTTACGTATTTTTTAAAGACCCCTTAGATTTTTTTTGTTTAGACTTTTCCATACCTTGCTTTAGAGACAGAGGCTTCACACTATGATGAAATATCGTTTTTCTATTAATTAAACCTGATAAAAACTCTAATGTACGTTAAGTTTTATCTATATCTTATTCTACACATCGACTGTCCCGAAGAATAAGTCACTAACAAAGTTTTCCGTATACAGAGTGTATCAACTATATTTTACTTCGGTAGAGTGTCGTATCTCTATGTATTTTTAAATGGAGATACGACACTTCAGCGAAGCATAATACAGTTGATACGTACTGTTTTCGGAAAATTTGGTTAGTGACTTATTCTTCGGGACAGTCGACATAGTCCCAGGATACTTGAAAATCTGGTACTTCTAGTTCCCATTGCTCGTAAAATAATCATAGGATCTTGTTGTGTCCGTGGAGACTTTTGTTCAGTATGCCGAGAACATCATTTTCTGAAAGTTTCAGCCAATTTGACGGAGACTTTTTTTCCATTAGTTTTGTGCGGGATCCTTCAGTTGTTGGTAGCATAGTATCATTTGATTGTTATTAAGATCTCGCATACAGTGATTGAGCTATTGAGCAATAACTTGAAACATTAAAAACATTTCTCACAGTCAGTTCTTACGAATATAATTATGTTTACAATGCATTCTACTCTCTGAAATTGAAATGAATATTGCAACTGATACTTTAAACTGTACAATTGCTCAAAGTGAATTGAATTACTAGCCATTGGTCTTGTAAAATTTTCCACTTGCAATATTTTATATGTTCTATATCTTTCTTAGCATTCTACCTCTGTTTTTACGAAAAACTTTAGCAGAATTGTTTTTACTGATTGTGAAGTCGCACATGCTTGATTGAATAGTTATTTCCAGGGGGAAAGAAATCTACTTTCACACTGACATTGAACTTACTTCAAAGTAAATTAAATGTTTTTGCTTCAAGCATGAAATATTACTTCTGTGAAATAATATGTTTTATGGAACGACTCTCAAAATTGATTTATTGACAGAGACATTCTGGATACCTAGAACATAGTGAATATATTTATTTATGATACATAAACAACTATTCTATTAGGTTTTAATGCTCGTGTATTTTGTTTGTACCTTTATCAATCTTCTTTGCTTACATGCAGCATATTATTTCAAGGCATTCGCATTTGTTGACCTGAAACTCACAGGCAGGGGGTGCACCGCCATGGAACGAGAAGCTGTAAAGGCGGTTCGCAAAGTGACACTGAGTTATCGCTGGAGGCAAAACGTACATAGCGTGACAGCTGTGTGTTTTCTCCTTTCTCGGAATCCTTGTGTGTGCCAGATCGCATGAACATACAGAATCTAATCTGGTCTTCAAAAACTATATGAGCTGTGTTTACCTTCGCAAATTTGTTCAGCACTCAATTTCGTATTTCGAGAAACAAAAGTCAGTCAAATTCGACTGGGTCATATAAATGGGTAGAATTTAACTAAAGCCTAATAACCTGGGAGCAGCATAAGTTGTCCCAAATAAGATATACTAGAGTGTCAAGTGCTGCAAATATTTATGATATACCACAATGTGTAGCCTGCTACGGATCAAGTGGTGCGGAGATCATGTGCAGTTGACAAATTTGCAATTTTATTTTTAAAAATAAAGTAGAAGCACCCAAAAAGAGTCAATATTTATATTTACCCTTACGAAAACGGTAATATTCCGTAAAATACTTGATTTTCATTGAGATTGTGTGAGAGACTTTCTGAAAGCTTTAAGCATCCTAGGTGGAAATCTCGGTAGTGTGTCGGAGTTTAACAATAGCGCAGCACTCGTCCAATATTACCCAACAGCTCAGGCAACCGGTAGTTTGACCTGTACGGGCTTAATGTTGCCTATACGATGAAAAAGGTTTGTAGAGGTTCCTGAGGTATTATAAAATGTCAAAAAACTAAAGATTTAACTACCGTGAAATCATTTTTTTCTACTTTTGTGTAGGAAAAAACTTCTAAGTACCACCTTCGCATAAAATTGTAA
>CAKNWU010213625.1:412-10911 GCA_932072015.1 Andricus quercustozae | reverse complement strand
ATGTTTGCGGGCACACTGCGACTCCCCTGGCGCTTAAGCTATAAAGCCCATTGTGCCACACCCTTAACTGTTCGTTCTCAGTAGTCGATTCCAAACCTCTTGGCGAAACCCAGGATTTCAACCACTGGTCGCGTTCTAATTTCCTCGGGTTCTATGAAATGGGCCCCAAGGGCATTTCCTGCATTCTGTCGTGGAGTTGAACCCCATTTTGTGCATGTGAGAATTCAAGCGGTTGTGCCTTGTGATTATCTGAACCATTATCCTTCTGTCTTTCTTGAGTTATCTCAGGATTTCCCTGGCTCTGCCCGAGCCTATGTCTTCAATTTCTGTGCCGCTTTTCGCTTGCTGGTCCGCTTTTTGGCTGCCCGTGATCCATGCGTGATCAGGAACCCATATATGGTCACGTTTTTCTTGTCTACAACTTGGTTTAATGCCATTTTCATTCCCAAACCAGCTCTGATGGTATTTCTGATTTTCCAACTGCAGTTAATGTTAATTGGCTGTCTGAACAGATGGTAATCTGCCTACAAGTAGCGTTTTCATCTATTATTTTCTCAGCACAGTGGTTGACGGCCAGAACCTCCGCCTTTGTGAAGTTGAAGCATTTTGATATTATTTCTTGCCACATTTCTAAAATTGTCAGTGTACTGATGTCACTTTAAAGTCGAGTACGTGTAGTCCCCTAAGTCCATATATTTGCTCTTGCCAGGCGGCGCATCGTGTGAGCCGCCCCTGCGGTTCTCACAACCTGTGAGGGTTATTCGCAGAGGATGTATCCTATCGCCGCTGTAAGCGCAGTCATCATTGTTCCCATGGCCCTGAGTTATCGCAGCGTGGCGAGCGGGGGTGGGCTTTAAAGCCCTTGATCAGAATGAGTAATCGGTTCTGAATTTTGTGGCCGCATGTTTGAATATTTTTGCCTAATTTTTACATACGTCATCTACATAGTAATATCTCGGAGCATGCAGAGCCGGTTTTTTTCGAAAAAATGTTCGTCATTTGTGTAACAATCGGAAACGGGCTTAAGACAATTAAAAGGTACCACATGATACCTGGCGCTTTAGCGACCCTTGGCTATTGTTCTGCGCTGGGCTCGATCTCGAAGCTGTACGGGGCGCTGTGGCTCTCAAACGGAGGCTACTGTATTACGTTTCAGTGATACATTTAAATTGAATCGTTAATGAACTCTGTTCCGCACCACCATGGAGGTCGAGTCGGAAGACGCGTTTTTTTACGTGGTGATCCCCAGTAGGCCTAGTCCACTTGTCAATGAAGCATGCATTTTTTTTAATAAAGAAATTAATAACCATTGCCCGCTAAACATCCAAAATTCGCCTGACATGCTTGTTGTTTGAGGTTTTGATGAAACATCTCCATCCCCACCACTGGTTAGTCTTACAGAAAAGTCCGTAATGGTAGACAGTTCATAACATTTTACGGTATAATAATTTTCTCCAATTTATTGTATCTGATAAGCCACTGTGATACATGTTAGACTGCAAACAATATTCTTCTTTAAAAAATTATGAAAATGGTTCATTGACAATTAGTCTCTATACATATTTGTCATAAATTATTTTTTTAAAATCTGTTCCTGAACAAAAGTTTTTTTTGCAATTTCCTCCCCTTTTCAGCCTTTTTGTATAGTTATTTATTTAATTTAATTATTTATTAAATTTATTTATTAAAAAATTTAATTTAGTATAAATATCATAAACAAATTTCTTAAAGTAACGTACATTAACGTACATTACTTTGTATTGCAGTTACCCAATAATTGTAACACGTTAACGATTCAATTTAAATTTAAATGTATCACTGAAACGTAATATAGAAGCCGCCGGTTGAGAACCACAGGGCCACATGGAGCATCGTGCTCGATGATCTGGGAGATACAGCGCAAGACAATAGCCAAGGGTCGCTAAGACGCCAGGTATCATGTGGTACCTTTAGATCGTCTTAAGCCCGAAAACATAAATACAATAGCAGTGACGCTAAGTGTTGGCTGTCTCTACGTTTTCTAAGTGTTCTCTTGGACTCTGGTCAAACGAGAGGAGGCATATACCCCGCAACGAGTTGAATTATATGGATCAAATGACCCTTTCATTGTTATGAGGTTAAGGCCGGTTGCAAACACTGACATATGAAAGTATAGATTAATTTAATTTTAATTAGCAGAATTAATTAATTTATATAATTAGAAGAAAGTGAAAAAAAAACATTAATGAAAATCGGTTAACATTTGCAGTAATAATGGAAATCTGTAGTTAATAAATAACTTCTGTGCATATACTGTTCATTTTTAGGTAAATGAACACTGCAGATTTAGAAGACATGAAAAATGTATCATTTTTAGCAGTTTACTCGACCTGGTGCCTACAATATTCAACCCATTTCTCTAAAAATGTCGGAATTAATTGACATGTATGAAAGTTCCATGCATGGAAAACAGACCGGAAAGATAACAACTTTTTCCCTAATCTGAATATTTGAAGGGTGTATTTCCGAAACGATGCAAACACCATTTTTAAAATGTTGTAGAGAAATAAAAACTTTCTCTAAAATCAAATTTGTAATCCTTGGAGGACACACCTCCAAATAATGTAAACGATATTTTTGGCTGAAAAAAATCATAAGTGATGTTGAAACGATACAAAATAGGAATAAAATATTTAGAAAGCCTCAGTGATAATTTAACTATTTGAAAAAAATACTTGAAAAAAAAACTTAGACAATAGGAAAAAAATCGGAAAATCCGTGGGGTCATAGTGACCCCAAGTATCCTTTAAGGGTTAATTAAGGCCATAATAAATTAATCCTTACTTCAAACCTATATCAGTGCTGAATTATAAAAATGGGGAAAAAGTACTTGTTATAAACTTTTTGTGAATTAAAGTATAGTCACCTCTTAAGGAATGTTTAAGGAATAATTTCAACCCAATAACTTTCAATTGGGATCCCCTGAAAAACAAACTGGAAAGATAACAACTTTTTCTCTAATCTGAATATTTGAAGGGTGGATTTCTGAAACGATGCAAACACCATTTTACGTACTTTAAACAACATTAGGGTGGTTCTTATGTATACTTGGTAGATTTTGGTAATCGAATTTCTCTGCTCTCACCCGCCAGTTTTGTTCGAATTAAAAAAAAATCTCTAAATTTGAGCAAAATCGGTTAATATTTAGGGGTGGCACAAAGACCATGAAGTTTCTCATTGATTTATCCTGGGAAAAAGTCAGCTTTTTGTAAATTTAATATTTTAACGCAATAATATGTTACAAATAATTCCGTCTTTCACTATATTTTGTTCAGAATTCGTCAGAGAATAAGAAACGATCATAAATTTTGAGGTCAAATTATTACAAGCCACTCTTATGGGTCCCGAAAGAAAACCCCATAAGTGACAAATTTGAATTTTACGTAATATTGCGGTTTATTGACGCTTTTAAAAAGTGAAAAAAATCATTAAGCGGTAATTTAAGATTACACAAGTCATTTTTAAATTAATATTCAATTCTTTAAACAATTTCAACTTGTTTTCATTTTTTGTCAGTTAACTCGCGAAATGAACGTATTTTCTAGACTTTATCTCACTAAATTTTCGACAAATATTAATATTTTTAAGTACTAATTCGTTTATCATCAATATTCGTAGATTTTTATTCGTAGATTTTTTGCACTTTACATTTATTTAATGCTGAGGCCAGTTTCAAAGTAGTAATAAATTCTCTCGCTCTCTTTTTTGAAGCAGATGGTCCCCCTAGAATTTCCTGTGTAGCTGAAGTTTCGATTGATGCATTTCTTCCACTACTTAGACTTGAGGAACATAAAAGTGAAGCAAGCTCATCTGAAATTGACGCATTTGGAATTAATACCTACATCTATTTCAGTTTAAACGTCATCAATAAAATAAAATGAAATAAAATAAATCTCTTTTTCATATAATTTTCATTATTTTAAGTTCTTACCTATTTGTGCCATATCCTGGAGAGAAAGTTCTTTCTTCAAGTGTCACTGTCCAGTCTTTTCTTCAATCGATCTTTCTTCTCAGCTAATTCTACATCAATTCTGCTCATGTAGCCTGGTCGGCCTTTTTGCCTTTGCAAAAGCAAAAACTGTTTGTCTTCCTCTATCGTCATCAACTCCAGCACATTCGCATAAGCAATATCAAATAATAATCTGAACGCTCAGAAAACGATGCTTCCTTTTTAATCTGTGTTTCAGTTTTCCTTAAATGACTTTTGTGAAGGTTCTTTCATTCGTCAAATAAAATTTTAAGTTTTGATACGCAATGTTATTTTTCCTTTGTTGGTATGGCTTAAGACGATGTCAGGGTACCGTGCCATACCTGACTGCTCACCTGGCCCTTCCTATTGTAAGCCGCTCGAACTCGAGCTCGCTGCCCAGCGGGCCGATGTGATGCTCAACTGGAGGCTACTGTGTTACATTACCTAATGAACTCTGTTCCGCACGACCGAGGAGGTCGAGTCGAAGGTGCTTTTTTTCGTGGGGCTCCTCTGACGTTAAAAATTATACTAATTGCAAAATGATTAAATTCTAAGATTTAAGAATATTTTGGAATTTATGATATCTGAGAAGCTACTTTGATACATAGTCGATTGCAAACAATTTTCTTCTTGAAAAAAGTATAAAAATGTTTACAAATTTTTGAAATTGAAAAACAGAAAAACGCATGTTTCGATGACAAGTAAAAAAGCTGTTTCAATTTTCAACAGTTGAAATACTCAACAGTTGGACATTCAATGGTCGTAAATTAAAGAAAATTGCAAATTGAATTTTCAACAGCAGTATTTTCAACAGTTTTATAATTAACTATGGAAAACTGAAGAAAATTAAATTTTTAATTTATTTCAATTTTTAGCAATTGAATTTTCAACTGTTTGATAATTCAGTTTTCTTCAATTTTCAACCGTTGAAAATGGAAGTTATATTTTAAATTGTCATTAAGTTTATACAGTTTAAAATTGCATTTTTAATTTATTTCAATATTCAACAGCTGAGAATTGAAACCTGAATTTTTCATTTATTTCCATTTTCATCCACTGAAAATTAAATTCTAAATTATCTTTAATTTTAAATTTCCTCAAACTTTCCAAAACTTTGAAAAAACTTCAAAATTGTCTTTCGCAATTTTAATTATGCTGAATACATTTGTAAATTATTCAATTTTTTCCTAACACTTTGACAAAATTCTGCAAACTTACAAAAATATCCTAAAAATCTTCCATATTCTTTTTTGATCCTGATCTTGAAAATAAATGTGCATTTTTAAAGGCATTTTTCAGTATAATAGGTCCCGAGATACCTACGCAGTAGCATACGTTACAAAATTATCCAAAATCAGAATTACATACAAAGTTGTAGTGTCGGCTGGTTTAAATGGGGGACTTCATTTAAACGTACCAACGCAACATAATACAGTAGTCTCCGGTTAGGCACCAAAACGCCCCGCCGAGTTTCGAGCTCGAGTTCGAGCGCCTTACAATAGGTAGGGTCAGTTGAGCCGTCAGGTATGGCACGGTACCCTGACATCGTCTCAAGCCGTTGGTATTCCTGCTCTTTGCCAACAATTTTGTGTTTGCTCATTTCCCAAAGTCGCACTTTCTCGCAGTTGTTTTTGGATTTTGAGAGTTTTATAAAGCCAGGCACCTAAAACTTGTCTGTTAGATCGGCAGCTTACGACCGAAAATTGGATTGATGTAACTTCCAACCAAATATAAATCTTCTCGAAGTTCGATTTTGATTTAAATTAATTATTAAAGCCAATTTAATCATTTAATCACATTACAGTAACACAACTGAACTATACTTGCAAAGAACAGAAAGCATAATTGCTTAATACTTGATACATCTGTATTCTGTACGCGTCGAAGATAAGAATCGCACTAACTCACCCTACCATTGAAGTGTTTAAGTACAAGAAGTTCTTAAATATTGTGTCCCTTTTGAAATCGTCAGAATGAAAATTTTGAGAAAAGTAACTATAATCTCTGCCAACATCGCATCCTACTCAGGTACCGGCATGATCATCAGATGACGCTATCCCATTAATCAAAAGTGTATCTATTCTCCAAGTCCATAGGATCGAACATATTACTTAAATTATTAGAATTGTAAGACAAAATTTATAGGGGAAATTATGAGTATAACCCAGAACACTGTAAGTCTTGAAGGGCCGTGACTAAAGCGCTTCAGCCCATCTTAAAGGGATAGTGTCAGATTTGTCCAGTACCGATTTTTAATCTGAACGAGAAAATAGTCAAAATTGCATGAAAAATTAAGAGCGACCCTGCAAAACAAGCAGATAGCTCATAACAAATAAATCTCTGGAAAAATAAAAAACGCGTTTTGTCCTCAGTTACGATAATAAACACATAAAATCAGTAAACAAACAAAATAAATTTTTTAACCATTTTAATTTGTTTAAACTTTTAACAGTATTCTTAAAAAGTAAATTAGAAAATAAATATATTTCAATCTTTCGCAAAATAGCAAAAATAAAATATGTAAACAAAAAAATGGTTAAAAAATTTTTAATTTGTTTAAACATTACGAGTATTCATAATAAACAAATTAGTACTTGAAAATATTAATGATTGTCGAAAATTTAGTGAGATAAAATGTTCCTCCTGCTTTTTTTAGGTAAAATATATACTTGTACAAATACGTATTATTTAAATAATTGTAAAATTATTTAAACAAATTATTTTATTTTTATCATTGATTAAATAACTGATAAAGTCTAGAAAATATGCTCATATCGCGAGTTAACTGAAAAAAATATATTTAAACAAATTGATATTGTTTAAACAATTGAATATTAGTTATCAAATGACTGGGTACTCTTAAATTACCGATTAATGATTATTTAAAAAAAAATCTTTTAAAAAGCGTGTATGAACCGCAATATTACGTAAAATTCAAATTTGTCACTTGTGGGGTATTCTTTGGGGACCCATAAGAGTGGCTTGAAATTACGCAACCTCAAAATTTATGATTGATTCTTATTCTCTTACGAATTCTGAACAATATACTGAAACACGGATTTATTTGTTACACATTGTCGTGTTTATATATTATATTTACAGAAAGCGGACTTTTTCCCACGTTAAATCAATGGGAAACTTCATAGTCTTTGCACCGCCCCTAAATATTAACCGATTTTGCTTAAATTTGGAGATTTTTTGGGGGACATTCGAACAAAACTGGGGGGTGAGAGCAGAGGAATTCGAAATATGAAAAATAAGGGCCACCGTATTAAACATGTATTGGTACAATAACTTTGAATTTGGACTCCCAATCCCCTTTTATAGTGCCCGGAAAATGCTAAAGATGGTATTTTTTGGAATTTTTTCAACATAAATAATTTCTTATCCATAAGTGAAGGGCTTCCAAGTATTTTTAAACTATTTTTGAATTGTTTAAACAATTATTATTTGCTTAAATAAAATTTTCGCCTAGTTGTGAGAAGTTATTATCTTGCAGAACAAATGATATAAAGTTGATGAATCTGAAGAGTAGTATTTCTTGTTTAACATATGTAGTAATTATTTAAACATTTTCCATTAGCTTGAACAATTTTTTGCCCTCTGAATCCTGAAAAGGTATTCTTTTCGACAATCAATGACATAATTGACCAATGTTAAAAATACTATTTTTTGTTTAAGATATTTAGCAATTATTTAAAAATTAATAATGATTCATTTGCGCCTTTTCACAGGGAAGGTGGAGAAAAGTATAGTTTTCTCGAATCTCTTATGCTATGTCCCTTATTATTCAGTATTTCCTTATCTCAGAACGTATACCATATATTGTTTAAACAATAATCATTTGTTTAAAAAATCAAATTCAATTGCTGTGAGTAAAGTATAGTCCTTTTTTTCTTCTTAAAACCTCTCCCGTAGATTAATGGAATCTGTAAATTGAAAATAATTTGCATGTAGATCTTTCCTAAAGTACATAAATTAAACAAAGTGAAGAAGTAATTTTAAGGAAAAATCGACTATACTTAGAGCAATTGAATTTAATTCTTTAAAAAATATGGAGTATACGTCCCGAGATAAGGAAATACTGATTAATAAGTGATAAAGTGTAAGAGATTCGAAAGAACTAGATATTTCTCCACCTTCCCTATGAAAAGGCGCAAGTGAGTAATTATTAATTGTTTAAATAATTGCGAAAAATCTTATACAAAAAAACATTACTCTTAACATTCGTTGATTGTGTCATTTATTGCAAAAAAAGAGTAACTTTTCCCGATTAACAGGGCAGAACATTGTTTAAACAAATGACAATTGTTTAAGAAATTGCTAAAGATCCTTAAGAAAACAAATATTACTCTCAGCATCCGTTAATTGTGTCATTCATTCCAGAAAATAGTAACTTTACACGCTTTACAGAGGAAAAAAAATGTTTAAAGAAATGAAAAATTGTTTAGGAAATTACCAAATATGTTACACAAGAAGTACTACTCTTGACATTCATCAACTTTATATCATTTACTAGAACATACCACGCGCTATGCGCGCGGAAATTCTATTATTACGTTACTTCAGTATACTCAAATTTAAATCCATTCAAATGTGACATAAGATTTATTAAAATATTTTTCAATGAATTTTGGAATTGAATTATTCATAAAATGTAGCTGAATTAGAAGCAATATGCCACGTGTTGAAAATATACAAATAAAAAATGAATATAATTAGAAGCATATATCATTTAAATAAAGCTGCATTTCTAAGGCTAAATACTTATTGAAAATATCGAATCTAATTATTTCCATCTCGAATATAAATTAAATTTTCGTCTATGCAAGACATTTTATTATATTCATAGATTATATTATATCAAACTTTTCGAATATATTGAGACACGGAGTTTTCTAATTAGGCAAAAATCTCTTGAACAACGTAATTTTTTATTTTCTTGTAATTTTTTATGGCGTCTCTACTTAAATAAACTCTCAATGAATCCCAAGATCTAACTCTTGAAAAAGCTACGTACAGCTGTCCGTGATTAAAAACATCTTTTCTCAGATCAATTCCAATTCGATCGAAAGTTTGACCTTGTGATTTGTTGATTGTCATTGCAAATGCTACTTTGACTGGAAATTGTCTCCTTTTTAATGAAAATGGATAAGTATTTTCACAGTACAGTGTTATCCGACTATGATAAGCGATTTCGCCCGCTCTACTGCCTGTCAAAATTTCACATCGCAAAACGTTGGGAGAAAATTCTTATACGAGCAATCTAGTCCCATTGCAAAGCCCGTCACTTATGCTTAAATTTCTTATCAGCATTATCACTGCGTATTTTCTCAATTGTAATTCATGAGGTGGTATTCCGTCAGTATGCCCTCATGATTGATGTCTCCTTCGTCGCCCGTTGTTTCCTTACTATCTATACTGGTGTATATTTGTTCTGTTTCTTTATCAAGTAAATTAATGACTTTGCGATTAATCTCATCAACATCTATATTTCTTGCGGAAAAATATGGCGTGTTTTAACGCAATTCTGTATTGTTTGTTTTTGCTCATATCACCATATGTATCTGCAACTAAATCAGAATTAATATCTGCAATACATCTATCGGGAATCTGAATATTTTCCGCATTGTCATTCAAAGTACGATTGCCTATACCAAGAAGAAATTGAGAATTAACAGTGAATTTTGAAACAGTTCCACAAAGTAGAGTAGGACCTGTGGAATCGGGACTCGTCGCATCGAAATCCTCGGAGGGCTGTAGTCCCCACTCTTAAGCCTCTCCACTAGCCATGGTAGGTAGGCGCATGCGCACAGAGTCACTAAAGACGCCACCCGATGGACGTCAGTGCTGCAGGTACAAAAATTTAACGGCCTGTAACGGCCGGTCAAAGATAAAGCCCTGAACATTAAAGATACGTCACTGCCAGGAGGTGTAGTTAAGATTTGTTTCTGCGACCTGCGTGATCGAAAGTGGAGACCCGGTCCGTCCCGATCCGACGAGTTCTGCTGTACTGAATTTGATTGATGAGTTAGCCGGTTCACTGTGAGTTGCTCGTTCGTTTACGGGCAGCAATTGCCTGAAGTCACCAACCGAAACAACAATCTTTCCGCCAAATAGCAAATCTTTAGACATTAAATCACGCAATGTTTTGGCCATGACTTCGAGTGCATAACGTGGTGCCATCGGTGCTTTGTCCCAAATGAATACGTCTACTTCTTTCAATCTCTTTCCTTCTTTTGATTGAGCTGAAATGTTGGAAGTCGAGTCCGCAAATAGAGGCACTGGCAAACCAAGAGCTTTGTGCACTGTTTTTCCATGAGGAAGTAATGTTGCAGCAATGCCGGTGAAGGCCATCATGGAAATATTTTTACCTTGATGTATCACATCCTTCTGCAACTCGGAGAATCAAATCGACAATTTCTATCTATCTATCTATCTATCTATCTATCTATCTATCTATCTATCTATCTATCTATCTATCTATATA
>CAKNWU010213618.1:0-10896 GCA_932072015.1 Andricus quercustozae | reverse complement strand
CTTTTTTTTTTTTTTGAAAATTCTTTATTTTCGTTGAGAATTTAACAATTTTGTTGAAATTCTTCATTATTAAATATACTCAAAAATTTTCCATAAAATTTACGATACACTTGAACATTCTTTGATTTTAAACTTTTTAAGTCAAATAGCATATCGTTGGAATCGTTATCATTCGCAGATTTCGAATATTTTATTTGTAATTTACCAAGTGCTAAATTAAAAAAAAGTTATACTCGGCATTTTAGTGCTCATTACGTACAGAGGACTCCCGCTGACTAGGATCGACGGCAGCAGCTCGGTTGAGTGAGGGGAAGCCGTGTAGTGGGGGAACCTCCCTCAGGTACTCAGTGCGGAATTGGCCATCGCCCAATTGACCATCGCCCTTAAATCCAACCAACCCTTGCTAGACCATTAATGTACCTTGCCCTTTCACTTTAAAACTTAAGGATGAAATTTTGATAGATGTTTACAACTTTTGGTTTTCTTCAATTTGTTTCAGGCGCCAAGGAAGTAGGCGAGCTGGAGAAGCATCTGGGAGTTCTGGAGATATCAGGGTCACCAGGGAGCTCGTGTATAAGGGTGCAGCCAGCGTGTGCAATCACAGGCGAGGGTCTTCACGAAGGGTTGGACACTCTTTATCAGTTGATTCTAAAACGACGTAAGCTTGCCAAGTTGAATCGGAAACGAGCCAGGTAGGGCCGGAGTTCAGAAGACTGCACTTGCGTCTTCTGATATTGCTCACAAACGGTTTCACCAACGACGGAAGCTATGCCATCGCTGATGTCTTCGTCTAGTTCGGACGGAGGCAGTAATATTGTAGAAATATTTGACTGATCCTCAAAAGCCGATTGGCTCTTCCAAATAATTCGCTCCTGGAGCTGGAACCATGCTGGAACTACACAAGGTGCAATGCCTCTCGCTTGGCTGACCTTGAGGTCGTATAGTAGAACAATTTTTAGCCAGTAAAGGACCCAGGGTTCCGCCAGGTTTTGAGAGCGATGAGGCGCATTCATTTTTTGGGGCTCAACTCTCTTGATAGAATCAAGGGATTATAGTTGTAGATAGTGAATTTGCAATTACTCGAGCCTCATTCAACTATTGATAAAAGTCTTTCAATTTTTCTGCTGATGACGAAATCCTAATTTTGATAACTGGTCCCAATGCTCAATTATAATAGTTATCGTATGAGCTACATTACCAGTAACGTTAAAGACGCTGTGGTGAAACAAAACGACGTCAATTCAAAATATTGAAGGATCGAGTTTTGCAGGTGTGAAGAAACATTTTTATGCGAGTGAATAGTGCAGTATCATAAAAGAAATGAACTTCATCTCTCAATGACCGAAAGGTCTCAAAATCAGTCTCTTTTTCCAGAAAATATTTACTCGTGCCTCTCCAGTTTTACACCTTTATATCTTCAGAGACCTGCGAAGGAGAATTTCGGACTAAACTCAGAATTTATCATTAAAAAGTGATGATTCGCTGAACCTCTATCGTGTCCTTTGCCTCAATTTTATTTCAATGTACATGTATATTTTTTTATACAGGATTTAAAATTATCCTTGAGCGTGTTAAATGTATATTTAGTGTGCGTTTCAAAATTTTAAACACACGAAGAGTAATACTACTTTTTTTCCCTCAAAGTGTGATTTGTATTGGAAACATTTGAGCATGATACATTTTTATGCATATCTAATTTTAAAGAACTTAAGCCTACACATATCAAGTTCTTTTTCCTGCAAACAAATTTTTTGTTTACCAGCGATGAAAGCTCGCTTGAGGCCTTGAGAATATATTTTCAATGTGATATCCCGTTTATCAGTAGAAACAAATTCGCAGAGTAATTTAAGTAATCTGTTTTACTGTGTAATATCTAGTTTTTAGTAGGAACTGAGCTTCTTTTAATTTTTTTACAAGGGTTTCATCATTGAAAGTTGTATATATAATGATGAGTCACTCTGTATAATTAGACTAACATATTATTTATAAATATTGTGAAAAAGGACCAAAACGAAATATTATACAAACCAATGAAATTCTTCCCCTTATTGGAAAATGTTACTGGTCACTGGAAAGGGGGGCGTGACCCCTTATTTAGTGATATTTTTTTAAAAATGTTATAGTCACGATATCTCGCATACATTGTTTTTCAGTTTGTTTATTTATTAATAAAGATTAACGTTTTTTGCACCATCAATTTTATAAATAAAATTTTTCAAATACTTAATTTTATTTCATGAAAAAATTTATTTCTGAATTTTTCTATACATTATTGATAAACGAGAACATTTTAATTGTAGATGATTTTTTAATTTTGGGAAGTAATGATTTTCTTAGCATTTTGCTACCACTTCAAGTCAGTTTTTATTTTTAAAAATTAATTTCAAGAGAATATTTAAAAAGGTTTTTAGACATTTCAAAAGATTCGCAAAATTATACAAAAAAAATCATCAAAAGAATTTTTGTTTATTTCGCAGAATTTTAAAACAAAGCTTTAGAAGTTTTGATAAAAATAAAAAATAGTTTTAAATTGCAAAAAATTTAAAGCAAAATAAAGATTTTTTAAGATTTCGACAAAATTTTCGAAACTTTTTTCGAAATCTTCAAATTTCTTCATTTTGCTTTAAATTTTGTGAATTTTGAATTGAAATTTTATCTTGATATTAACTTCTAACTTTTCTTAAGATTCCTGGGAAAATTTGTAATAATTTTTATTTCAAAAAATTAATGTTGAGAGAAAATTAAAAAAGATTTTAAAACATTTCAAATGATTTCCTAAAATGTAGAAGATTTAAAGCAAATTTTGAATTATTTTGAAACATATTTAGAAGATTTAGACTTTTTGTTGAAATTTTAATTTGAAATATCTGAAATCCTTAAAAATTTGAATTTTCTCAAGAATCTTAAGAAAATTATAGTTATATAACCTTAAAAATAAATAAACTCAAACAATAAATAGTTATTTAAAATAGTTATTTTATAATAAAAATAGTTTTCCCCTCAAACTGAAAAACTATGCGCGCGCAATTGATGATGCTAGTATTAATAAACACATCTCTTTTACAATTAGATTTAAAGAAATGTGTCCAAAGTCTTGCCCAAATTAAAATAATCCGTTAGCGATTATATGTATCAAATCTGTGAATCTGAAAGCACAAATTATTATTAAATCTTTCAACTTTTTGAAAAAATAAATACCACTGCCAATAGAAAATAGATGAAAAGGCCAGTTTTGATCGATTTGTTCCTAATAAGGTGTTTTTTTACCTTTCTCTTTGATATAAAATCTTCAAGCGGGCTTTCTGTAAACTCCAGAGCGAAAAATTTTCACGCGTCTTCGTTTTTTCAATATATTATGTTCGCGGATTATTTCAAGAAATGACTGTAATGAGTGACAACTAGTCGACTTAAGAATAATAACTGTAGAAATAAGTATAAGTTAAAGGAGATATAACGTGGAATTTCTGTAAATATACAAAGTCTGATAACGCGAAAATGCGTTAATAACTCAGAAGGTGCTCTGCCATTATAAATCAGAAAACTGGAAGTTGGGGAATGAAAGTTGTTATTATTATTATTCTGTTGTAAAAAAGTTAATAAACCCCTTTTTCCGGACATTTGAGATGCTCAAAAAGAATTCCGACAAGAAAAGTGCTTCGAATGTAAGTGTTGAATGTTGCAAGAAATAAAGGCGATAATCAGGAAGCGGATTAGAGCCACTGTGAAGTTAGCTGATGAGCGCAGCTCGGCTCTCACATGCGGAGAACCCCGGTTGGACCAGCGGCAAGCGTGCGCGCGCACGCCGCGCATGCGCGTTGCTTCGATACCCCCTCTCTTCTGGGACAGTGGCTCTCATCCACTACCTGGCAATAATGTTAGTTTGAATGAGAAAATTATTTGCACTAACGTTAATGGCAAACGCTGGTTTTCTGCTTTGTAAAAGAGCGACATTTTCGACTTTAGGAATAATGACTAAATATGGTTGTTGTTTTTATATTGACCGTCGTTCAAAATTCTATGGTACACTATACATACTTGCCCTTGTTGTGTTTATTATTATTCGATATTTTATCATACGCTTTGATCAATTAATATAGATAACCTATTTATGTAAAAATGCATAGGATAGTAACTAGAGTGATGATAATAATCGGGACAATTTCCCGAAAAAACGTGGTGACGTATGTTTGGCTGAGAACGTTTATCGTCGGTTTCATGGCATTTTTTGCTATGATATGATTTTCTGGTTCTATTTGAATGAAAGATAAATTAGTTTACTCAAATCTTGAGTTTTCTTAATTTAATATTGTAGGATATTTTTTAATTTTAAGACTTAAACCACAGAAAAATTGTTATTTGTGACCGACGATAATAACGTATTTGTAGAACTTGTCACTTCTTGTCAGTGTATCCTAATAGCTGTATATGCAAAGAATAATCTAACTACGGCCATGTTGAAACGATCTTTCGTTTACAGTCGACGAATTTTGCAAAATAAATTTCCTGACTCTGCTAAACTCTGCATAATATTTTCCTGAACTCTTTCCAAACCAAATAATTTGATTTTTTTACTGGTCTTATAGCAATATATTGTTTTTACACTGGAACTTGGATTTAATCAGTCCGGATTTACTTCGTTCTGAGAATTGATGCCGCGGCGGTTTTTTAGGATGAAAGGAGCCGCGGGGGCAAAAGGGAGGCGGTGCTCAATCAAGCGTGACAAATAGCAGGAGGGCCGGATTCAGGATCAAGGCCAATGTAAGCCATGCCCGAAACCGGCATTGAGTCCATGTTCCAGTGTAATATTGATTCGAGGGTTAAATTACTCGGATTTGAATAAATAATTAATACAAAAATGGAACGATTTATTTTAGACCACTCAATATCTCCTACGAAAGTACACAAATATACAGATTCTGTACAAATACATAGCAAAAATCTGTGAATTATCTTGATATCTTTAAAATCGCCCAAAATTGAATTGAAATGCGTAAAAACCTTTTAGAAATCCCTTGAAATCTCTTTATACCTTTGGAAATATTTGTAAATTCGTTAAAATCTGTTGAAATCCCTTGAAATTTGTAAACTCCCCCAAAATCTTAAAAATAATTGAAGGTCCTATAAATCGTAAACTTCTCTCCTAGAAGCGTGTAAAATCCTTCAAAATTCTTTTGATTTTTTCATGCCTTTGAAATTGTTGAAATCCGAGAAAATCCCTGGAAATAAAATTGAATTTATTCTCGAAAAAAAAAAGAAAAATCATTTAAATCCCTATAAATCTTTAAACTCCTTCAATCTTGTAAAATTCCTTGAAATGTCTTAAAATCCCTTAAAATCTTTGAATTCGCTAGGAATTCCTTCGAATTTAATTTAATTTATTCTTCAAACTTCATTAGAAATATCTTGAAATCTTTGGAACTCTTACAAAATTCGTTGAAATCCCTTAAAATTCCTCAAATCTCTTGAATCTCCCTCAAAATGTTTCGAAATTCCTTGAAATCCGTGGAAATATTTTTAAGTCTCTTGAAATTATTTTTGAAATTTGTTAACATCCTTTGGTATCCCTTGACATCTCCTGATGTTTGGAAATTTTTCGATTTCCGTAAAATTTTCATATAATTCTCTGGAATTAAAATTGAATTAAACTTATTCATAAAAGTTTTCTAAAAAAAAAAACGTTTAAATTTCCAAAAGTATAAACCTTTGGAATCCTTCAATCTTGTGAAACACCTTGAAATACTTTATAATGTTTTAAAAATCGATTTTTTATAGTAAAACTTTTTTCACTAACATAATTCAAAGTTTATGCAAGAATATAAAAGATTCCTTGGTTCGAGTCGAATCGATTGACCTACAATAATAATACATTTTATCAAAGAGTAAGGAAGTTATGGTAATTTATATATTTTTTTAATCGATTTTTGTAGTAAAAATTTTCTCATTCTCATAATTAAAAGTTGATGCGAGAATAGAAAAGTTATGTTGATTTGAGACGAATCGTTTGACCTATAATATTGATATACTTTATTTAAGAGTAAGGAAGCTATGTTAATGCATACTATTTGAAAACATGCTTTTTTGTAGTACAACTTTTTTCACTAACATAATTAAAAATGTATGCAAGAACGAAAAAGATTCCTTGATTCGAGGAAAATCGATAGACATATAATATTGATGCATTTGATTGAAGATTAAGGAAGTTATGCTGTTTCAAACAGAAAAACTTTTTTCATCAACATAATTCAAAGTTGACGCATGAATAGAAAAGACTTCTTGATCATAAATTTTCAAATGGAATAATAATTCTGACAATTTTTATAAAGAAATCATAAAGCTGGAAAAGGGAAAGGGTACAACATAACTTTTAAACCTTCCCTTTCCCAGCTCGATAAATTATCATTTGTAATTTTGTACTTTTTGTAAATTTTTATTTTTAAATCGACCAAAATGAAGACTTTGGTTTGCGAGTTGGTTTGTCTTTTATTTCAAAAAAACACTAATGCTTCCTCTTTGAGGAAGCAAATACATTTTCTAACAGGAAGCAAAGTGGTCGTGAAATGTACACCATATAATTATAAATACAAACAAAGTGGAAACACTGGAGATCGAATTCATAGCTAATTGCATGAAGACCATTTTTTTCTGGGTGTAAGTTGTGAAAATGACGGGCTTGAAACAATATTCAAATTGCGAATGTTATATTTAGAACTAAAATATTTTCTTTTATGAGTCTTTCAGCTGTTGAAGAGAATAGAGGAAAACGTATTTCATGCAGCACATGGCGGGTACGTATGCTTATATTTAGAATTTTAGATGTACGCTTAGACTTTGGACTGAAAGCTTCTATATTTAAGAAATTGTATATTAGGGTGGATTGAAAAAAATTGTTTTAGAAAGCGCAAGCATTACCATGCCCAAAAGTAGTGGATTGGGACCCCCATGAAGTTTTTTTATGAATGTGGAATCGATCAATTTAAATCGCGAGAAAAATAGGTTTAAAAAAATTATTATCTGGAGAGTTTTCAAGTTTTTCTTTTAATTTCAATTTTTTACTTTACATTTTTCAGGGTGTCTATAGTCTTCTCAATTTTTTTCGAATTTGAGGATACTACTCTGCACGAGATTATTATGTTTTAATATACAAAAAAATGTATCCTAAAATCTGACAAAAATAAAGAAGTATCTAGATACGCCAAAGTGTCAAAAAATTGAAATTGAAAAAAAAGTAAAGCTTTGTAGATAACAATTTTTTTAAAACTATTTTGCTCGCGCGCGTTACCTAGATTTAAATCGATTGATTCCTCATTCAGTTTTTTCGACCCACCCTATTGTATAATTATAATACAATAATTGTATAGATTATTAATAATAATAATCTTCGAAATTAATTTTTAAGTTATTACTTTTGGACTTCAGATTAACTTTTTTTTTAATCGTGATACATAATTGGAAAAATAATTGTTTTTAACGACTTGGTGTAAAGATCCTAATTTAACAATGCTTCAAATTTTAAACAAAATTTGAAATTGTTTATTTTGTAACGCTTCAAGTTTGAATTCGTTAATTTTGAATGTTTTCAATTAGAAAGTAAATAATTTTTAAAGTTTTTGGAATAATTAAACATTAAAGATTCACAATATTTGAAATGCTTCAATTTTGATGGTTAAAAATGACAGTGATTTTTTGTGATAAATATCACCTTTCTTAGTACAAATTAAGAAAATTATTAACTAAGATAATTATTAGTAATATGTTTATCATCTTTAAAATTTCTATAATTTAAAATTAAAATTATATTCTTGAATGTGCAATTCTAAAACAGTTTAATTTTTAAGGCCTGGAAAATAAAGTTTTTTGCTTCAAACGCTTAAATTAGAAAATATTTGGTTTAAATTTTCTTAATTTATGGAGGTTTATAAACTCAAATATCACAATGTTGTTGTTTCAAATTCAAATCGTCGAAATGTCAGGACAATTTATCTATTAAGTCTTTCAAAGTTGAAAATTTTCATATTAAAAGCCTGGATAGTTTCAAATTTAATAATTTAATATGTAAATATTCTAAATAGCTTTGTTTCGATTTTAAACGTTCAAAATTTTCTGGTTTTTTTAATTCTTCGAAATAGTAAAATATCAAATTGCAAGACTTGATACTTGCACAATTTTCAGTGTAAAGGATGTGTAATTAAACAATTTTAAATTAAATGCCTCCGGAATAAATTCAAAACAATGACAAATTAAGATAATTTCTCAAATTCACGACTTAAAAATGAGAAGATTTTATAATTAGACATTAAAAAATATTAAATTATTATTTTTTTGAAAATGTTCAAAAATATGGAACATTCTACATTCAACTTGAACAAAACAATAATTCCGAATTGAAAGGCATAAAAGAGTGCAATTTCAAATATTGGAATCATATAAAGAAATCTTATTTTGTATTCTTTTTCTAATTTTTAATTTTCAATACAATATCATAAAATTGTCCAATTTTTAGTTAAAGATTTAAAAAATGAATCATTTAAATTTTTTAAATATTTGATGGGGAAATTTCAAGAAAGAATAATAATTATAAATTAAGTGTTAAAAATTAAATGATTTGAAATTAAAAAGTTAACATTTGTGTCTAAAAATTAAAAAAGATAAAAATTAAAAGCTAAATTTTCAATTTTTCCCTTTCCTAAGTTTTAGTTTTGCAATTAAAATTGAAATTGTTGGATTTTAAACATTATAATTAACAATTTGAATAATGTTAATTTTATAAGCTATTTAAATTTACATAAAATAATTGAAAGTTTTTTAATTTTTTAATTTTTCCCCATTCGAAATTACTTCTATTTTGAATTTTTTTTTAGAATAATTCAATTTTAAAGGTTTATAATTGAAAAATTTTACATTTTGAGCGTTCAAAATGACGGTGAAATTATTTTTTGATCTTAGATAAATTTGTCTAATCAATTAAAATGTTAAAATATAATTTTTTAAATGTATTAACAATTTAAAATTCTAGAATTTCATAAACCTTGACTTTGAAACATTTAATTTAGTTTTGAATATAAAATTGTCAAATTTGAAACGCTTTGAATTTAAAATTATTTAAATTCAAAAAGTATTTAATTTTGAGCGCTTTTAATTTTTAATTCAAAATAAAATTGCTTAATTTTTAACACTTTGAATTAGAAATGATACAATTTAAATTCCTTTTCATTCCATTCGAAATATTGTCCTTTTCCAATTTGTTTACCTAATCTGAAATTGTTTGATTTGTAACGTTTTGAATTCAAAATCGTTCAATATATTTTTTTCAAAAAATATATTTAAATAAATTTCAAAGTTATATATTTAAAAATTTATTTAATAATGTCTTTTTGAATTGTTTACATTTTGAATGTTAGGAAAGTGGGTCATCGATTTCTTTTATTTTGAGTTATTGTATAGTGAATTGGATATTAAATACTGATGTCAAATGATTTTGCAAAATTTGCAGTATTTTGGCTGATATTGCTAATTGCGAATTGGACCACATTTTTACCAGGTTTATCAGGATTAATATTCATCGGACGATTAAAATACTTCTATACAAATTTACGCAGAAAGCATTAAAATTGAATAAAATGTTTAAAAAATTATCGAAATATCAATTTTTATATTGTTTATTTAATAAACAATTTTAAATTGTTGTTTTTCGACGCTAGGAACACCGCGTAATTAAAAAAAATCTCAAAGTTTTTCAGTCGATAAAAAAATAGGTATTTTAGAACATTCAAGTCTCCTTTTTTATTCGAACTGTTTGCAATTGCTCAACAATGGTTTTAATCGGTGTACATTTTTTCTAGAAATGCTCTTTTATATTGGTGAACAAATATAACAAAAATTTATTTGTAATGAACCATTAATTTTTTTATAAAATTATTTGAACGAAAAAATGTTAATCCTTTGACATCAATGCAACTAAAAAACAAAAAGAAATCGTTGACCTATATTTGTTGCCTTTGACATGAAATGAAACGGAAAAAAGCGGCTGCAATTTTTTTGTTATTGTTTTACCTCGACTCTTTGTTGAAAAGTAAATTTTTGTTGCAAAAGCTTTTCCTTGTCCGAGAAGCATATTCATGATGCAGTTACGTAATAAATGTAAATGATGTATAGAATTTATATACCTATATTCTGTGTGCATGCATGTGTATTACCAGAGCAGCATTGAAACATGTTATTACGAGAGTTCAATCGACCCCATATTTTTCATGATCCACTTCCGGTCACTGACTTCCGGCGTTTCGTAAAGCGGAAACATCGGAACCGCTCGTCAGTTTGCATACCCTTTGCTTTGATTTTAATGTTTTAATTAATTATTAACTATAGGTTACTTACTACCCTGGCGGAAATTTTTTTACAAGAACCTACAACATTTCTACAACTGTAGTTATTTGTTAAAACATGTATTTTTTGTAAAAAATTTACAAAATTTAACAAAAAAAAAACGCAGTTAAATACAAATAGCTCAGTTTTTCTTGTATTTTTTTTGTAGAAAAGTAAAAAATTAACAATAAAGTATAAGTTTCTACAATTCAAAAATTTGTTTAACTTTTTATTGATATTTTTTTAGTTTGTTGTAAAAATATACAAGGTATAACAGAAAACTGCAGGATTTTACGTTTTTTTTAAATTTGGGTGCTTGACGCCATAAAAACACTTTTAATTTTACTTAAATTATTGTAGAAAATTACAAATCTTGACAAAAAATACAAGATTTCACAAAAGTTGAAATATTGGGAAACTGTAATTTAAATTATGTTGTATATACTGGTATTTTATTTTAGAAATGTACAAATTTAAACAAAAAAATATAAAATTTTAAAAACAATACCTTTAGAATACGTATCTACGTTTCGA
>CAKNWU010213544.1:0-10534 GCA_932072015.1 Andricus quercustozae | reverse complement strand
ATAAATTTTACAAAATTGAATCCTGCACTGAAAAAATTCCAGGTTGCTTCAATAATTAATATTCTTAGATACCTATACGAAAACTAAGCAAAATATTTAAAAATCCTACACGGTTAAACTTTAAACCATAAAATTCTACGCAAAGGGAAAAATAAAATGTATTTATGTTAATAAAATTAACTAGAAACGATTCGATTCTACACGAGAATACACTATACAAGCTAATTTAATCATTTTTTTCAACTGAATAAAAAAACCTACACAATTAAATTCTACATAGACAGTTTTTTTACAAAGCAGAGCTTTTTTAATTGGTTTGCATTGTTCAGATTTTGATCCAAAAGTGGATCATAGCGTTGTATATTAAAAAAATAGTTGACAACTACATAATTACTACATTGAAAATGACAACTAGTTTTACGTCTTCTTACGTATATACATAATATAAATGTCAATGTTTTTTCCGTTCTTTAAAGACCTAAAGATTTATTCCAGTGAATTATAATTTGACACATTGAGATTTAGTGTGAACTCATGAAATCGTATTGAGTTAATTTTAGCATACTATATAATATAATTTTTGCTTTGTGTACAGTTTTACGACATAAAGTTTAGCTGTTAATCTCTTGAAAAATGTATTTTAAATTTGTGTATAGTTTGAATAATAATAATTATTAAATTATCTTGCGTGGAGTTTCTTGGTATCGAATTGTATGGTGAGATTTAATGTAGATTCAAAAAATTTACTTTATAACTTTGCATTAAGTTTTACGGCGTAGGATTCAAGTGTGGTACACTGATTTTAAAATTAAATGTATGCAGGTTACGGTGCGCCGAATAGGCAAATTTTTGAATTTCAAAAATTCATGGGGCCTAAAAGTTTGTATATGCTACAATATTGTTCATCCTGAAAGTTTGAGTCTGATAAAAAAAAATAATTCAGCTATCGCAAGCGCATTGCAGTTTCAAACAACGAAGAGTCCACAATTTGTTTTAAACCCGATACATTCATAAATTTTGATGATTTTCTCCTACTAGAATTTGTTGCAAATGAGGGCTTTGTACTAATTTCATTATTTTAATTAATTATAATGTATTAAAATGTAGTATTACTGTTGCATAGTACACATAATTATGCGAGAAAGTTGTCCGTAAAGTAAGAAATAGAAAATAGAGAAAAAAGCTATTAAATCATGGCTTTGTCAGTTTTCTAAAAAACATGTGTACATATTTTCCGCCATAACTCAGTGAAAAATGAAGCTTATTCAAGTTTGTTGGTCTCATTTCAAAGGTCATATTTTTCTGAATAAAGTTTGATTTTGTCAGATTTTGAGTACTGTTTTCATGGCTTTTAAGGATGTTGGAAACAAAAAATCGTATATTTGAGACATTTGTCGTCAGTTGTAGTGGAATTACGTGGTATTTTGAATTAAATTTTTCATTTTTATCATTCAGAATATGTTGATAGTAGTATATACTACAAATTCCAGCAGGCAATAATCATCAAAATTTATAAATGTATCAGTTATTAAATAAATGTTGCTCTCTTACTTGCTTAATATTTCAAGACGCTTGCTATAGCTGGATTATTTTTTCATCGGACTCGATTTTCTTAAATAATCTACTTGTAGCGTACACAAACTCTTAGGCCCCGTTAATTTTTGAAATTTAAAGAGTTTCGTTTTTCGGCCCACTTTAATGTAAGGTTTTCTAAAGAAGGAGGCGCAGAGTACAGTTTATTTGTATTATTATTGAGAAAGTCATTTACATCAGTACAGATCAAAATGTATAGGCACAAATGTAAAGTGATAATTAAACCTTGTTTTTAGAAAAATAAAGACTGAGTATATAATATATACTATATATGTCTGAGACTTGCTTTTTGGGACCACCGTTACTGCATAAACAAGTTCCTAGCTATATTTGAAGTTAGTGAAAGTTTCTCTAACATAATTATTTTTTGAAAGGTAAAAACTTAAAATCTGTTAAATATATGCCTTATCTAGTACGTCAGCTTCCATCCACTTGTGTTTTTTATATGACAAAATATTTGGTTGAAATTTCATAGTGGAAGATCTAAATTTACAAAATTAAAATATTCCCAAAATATTACAATCTCTTAGGTTTATATTCAAAGTTTGTTTTATTTGGAATCTGTCTAAATTGGACTTTATTCAGTTGAGAACGTTTTCAAATTTTAATTATCTTCGGTCACTCTATGCAAAGTTTTAACGTTTCTTAGTTTGGGTGCAGCAAAAATTAAGTGCTTTATGTACATTTCTGAATTGCTTCAAAATGAAAATACTGTTCTTTAAAATTAGAATGCCATTGAAGTTTGGGTGATTTGAAATTTTAAGGGATACGATATTCTAAATCAGAACTGCTTCCAAAATAGATTTTAATTCAATATGGATACTTTTCTACAATTTTCAACTCATTTTTCACTTCATATCAAGGTTAAAGAGAAACATTGATTCAAAGAAAATGAACTTTTTACTTTTTAAGAATTTATATTTTGATATATAGTATCATAAAATTTCTTGAGAGTTCAGCAACAACTATGAGTATGAAAATCTTTACTGTCTTCACCTCACTTCCTCAAGCATGTCTGCCACTCGTCTATAAATCATTTTGACGTGACTCTGTGTTATCGGAAAATTATCTCTCCAGTATTCAACCTGAATCAAATTCTTCTCAGAAATAATCTTACACTCATGAAAAAAAAACACCTGCATTCCTATAATACTATCTTGGTTGGTATGTTTCTGGATGATTAATTTTTGCTATTTTTCATCATTTTTTAATTTATAATTTAAAGAGATTTAAAATTTGAATTCCAAGATGTTTGGCTTAGCATTATTAGAGTAATTTGAGTCGTAATTAATTCTTTTCTAATAAACTCTATAGGATTTTTAAAATTCTATCAAGTTTATTTGTGTAGAATATATACCGCCTTAAATTTTGTAACACGAGGAAAAAATTGCCAAAATTAATTAAATATTAAAAACTATTTATTGCACAATTATACTGCCTATCAAAGCAATAAGGTACGTAAGTGTCATTGTCGCTTAGATCAACGTTCCCATTGTTAGGTGTAAGAGAACAACCCAATACCGCAAAGTAATTTCCGTATCTTTTTACTTTGGAGAGCAGTATAAAAAAGGATAAATTTTATTTACATAATTGTAATAATTGTTTATTGGCTAAGAACACCCGTGTAGGAATTGATCCAGTTTCTGTAAGCATATACATCAGTAAAGACACCAGGATAATTTTGAAGTGCACAGCCTTTGCCCCAGGATATTATTCCAGCGAGACGAAGTCCAACAACCAAGGGACCACCAGCATCAGCTTGACATGCATCTTGTCCTCTCGTATAAGCACAAATCTGATTTGGTGGAACATTTCCTCCGTATTTATTATTACAAACTCTCGTGTCGATCAATTGTACACTAGCCCTTCGAAGTTGAAGTGGGAAAGTTGAGTTCATCCAGCCCCAACCGGAAATTCTAGCGACACTTCCGACTCTGGCAGGTTGTTCCACTAGTGGAACAGCATCTCGCGAACCGTCAAAAATAAATGGAGAGCTTACTTGAATCAATGCGATATCATTGACTGGGATGTTTAGATTGTTTATGTAAAATTGTTCGTGTCTGATTATTCGACTGATTTGGTGAAGAGTACCACCATAGTTGTTAATGAGTGATCCAGCTCGGATGGTATATTGATTAAGGGTATCAGATATTACACATGCTGCTGCGGTGAGAACATAGTTTTTGGAAATTATAATACCACCACAGTGGTGTTGATCATTCAAACGGACGCTCACTTGAAAGGGTACATCTTCAATGCTTGATACTACCGTACCTCCTACTATGCGAGGGGTGAGTGAATTTAGTGATGCCGCTGAAAAAAAAATGTCATTAGTGATTTTCCTATGAAACTAGTCAATAATCATACACATTTACTTTTAGGAGGAAAAAATGATTTCTACTCTTAATTAATAAACTGGAATGTTTAACGAGATTAAAATCCTCAACAAGCTTCAACACCTTAATTAGTAATAAGATAAAAGTAGAGTAACTATACTTTTGAAAAAGTTGTTTTAAGTTTCACGAATTTAATTGAATTTGTGCAATTATGCCAACATAAAAAAAGAATTTTAACAAGGTATCAAAAACATACATTTATATTCTATTATCATTCTCAGTATTTTATTAACTTTGTAAGCTAATTCATATAATAAAACACAAAACCACATAAATTCAATTTACGTCATGTAATTTAATAAAATCGCTTTCATTTACAAATTTCCTTTTATAACTTTGATATGTAAATCCTGTAAAGTACATAAGGTTTAAAGCAAGAATTAAATACGCTTATCAAAAAGCTGAAGGCATTTAAAGTTAAATTGAGTAATCTCTTAATGCAAGATTAAATGATAATTAACGAAAAATGTCGCAATCAAAACCTGGTCGATTAAAATCTGCAATTAATTAATAGAAAGTTTTTTTTAATGAATTGTATTGTTTTATTTTATTCAATCAGTTTCAGTTCCTTTTAATAAAACTCTATAAGAAAACATAAAGAAAGTGCATTTATTTATTTAACAGTCGGCAGTCCTCTATGGATATTTCAGATTTTGGCATCGATTTTAGGAAACATGTCAATACGAAAATTTAATTTAATTAATTAAAGAAATTGGACATTAAATTTCGATTACGAACTAGAAAATTAAAATAACTTACCATTTGCGGTAAACACCAGAGCTGCTATCGTCACGAATCCAATCATCTTCGACACTTCTCAAGTAACTAATTCTGAATTGCGAATGCCTCGAACGTAGTTTAAAAAGCACTGGCCACTTGATTTAATCAGATATCAATTTCAGATCTTGCACAACACTTTGCTCGATAGCATTAATCATGGTTCGGAATTAACGATATTCATTCTTCTCACAATCAGTGATTCAATAAATCAGGTGGGAATGGCTCCCGGAGTTGTTTAGCATGGATCTAGATAAAAAATTTAAACACGTCGTGCCTGCATGAGTTTATCTCAACCGATTTCAATGAAAATATGAGACAAGTCGTATTTTTACACATTGACGGGCACAGATATTTCATAATTGTTGTTTCCTTGAAACAATGAATAGAAAAATGTCTTGAATTCAGATAAGGATCTTCTCGTCAAAACAATGTAATATCTAAGAATCTTATCGCATGTTGAGATTGAAAATTAAAATATAGTATAAATCTAGATCTTTAGTGCAATAATTGTCCAACAAAACTTATTTGGGGATAATCTTTGGCATAGTGAGCAAGCGTTTTGAAGAGATAAGAAATGATGAAGTAGTTTTATTAGATTGAGTTAGTAGAAAGTGAATCATTAACGATATCTTGGAATTTATGCATATTTTTTGTGTGCTCTATAATCGTCATTTTACAACATTTTTTAGGTTAATAGCAAAATTTGTTATTCTATGTATGTTTTTCTTTCTTTTATTTTAAAATATATTTTAAGGTTTCCTGGGTTTAAAAGTAAAAAGTTGACCTTTATCCTCTTTTAATTTACCTTTATAAATTAGAAATTAAAAGAAACGAACGTTGCGCTATAGTGAAATAATACTATTTTTAAAGGAAAAAGAGAATTACGAAAAATTGGCTAATTTTGAAAAAATATGTTGAATATCATTAGGAATTGCAATTTCTTATGAGAATTTGTTTATCAGTGAAATTGTTTGTAATTAATAAATTGTAAGAATTTTGTATTCCAAAATTACAAGGAATTATTTTTTATTGATAGCGTTACCAAAAAAGTTCTGCAATGATTTTTCCTTAAAAGTTAGCCTCGGGCTTAGGCAGATAAGAATGATAAGATATTATGAAGTATATTTGTTAGCTCGATTTACTAGGAAGTGACTTATTCGAGATATCGTTTTAGGAATAAAATCTAAAACTAGAAAAATTTACAATAGTTATTCATCTCTCAGTTAAAATGGAAGATAAAAAGACACATTACAGATTTCCTTCTTCAATTAAAGTCTTTACGAAAAAAAAATATTCTGCTGGCAAATATGGATCTAATATGAATTCTAAAAGACTTTTTGATTTTTGGGAAAGTTTCTTGATTTATATGGTTACTAAAAGTAGATTTGTATCTTTCCTAAAATCATTTACATAACAGTAACTAAAGATCTTTCATTAATTTGTATATTACAATATAATTTTTTTTAGAAATCAACTAAATGTCAGTCTGTAAATATAACTTTTTTTAACATTTCGTAATTCGCTTTCGAAAGCTGGAAATTAGAAAAAGCCCTTAATGCAGAAAACAAAATGTTTTTCTAAATTTGGAATTTCATAGGTGAGATCAAAATGTTCAAGAAATTGTTTTAAAGGAGGCTCATTTCCTGTTCTCTGGGTTATCAAGCGCTTCTATTAAGTAATCATCTTGTTTCTCAGGCTAAAAGGAAAATTTAAGAGTCTTCGCAAACTTCGCAAACTCTTAAGAAGCTTTTTAAACCCACATCTCATTTATTCTTTACTTTATCAGTATATATTACTCCAACTTGCAAGACCCTCACGAACAACAAGAATTTTCCTCTCCCATGGGGAAAATATTTAAAATTAAAATTTAATATTCTGAAAATGTGACGAAGGTACGAAATATAAAAGAATTTGAACTTGCTCTAGAACTTAAATACGAGTAGAAAATATTATAAATTTAAATTCATTATCCCTGCAATAAATTAATCTAATCTTAAGATGTTTGTAATCTTATCAGTCTACTAGAATCGATAATGAGATCATTAGTTTCAAAACATATTGTGATGCAAGGAGCAGAAAATAATAATATTAAATATAATACATATAAAATTATAAAACAAAATTGATAAAATTGGTAGATAAGATTGTTAGAATTCGATTAATATTGTAACATTATATGACTCAAGATAGAACATGGGGATGTAACGAGTTGCAAATCAAGTTACTTGAGATGGGTTCTTGGCTAAATAAATTATAAGTTGGCTGGTTCACTCATCTGGTCTTCTCAAGGGTGTGAAACTTAACACCTAGACTTCACGAGAGGGTCAAAAACGGAGTAAAGGTATGAAATGTCTAGATTGTCGAAAACAGATGCCAGTATATACAAGAGCCAGATAATGTAAAGTCTCTTTAGACTAATCTCTTCTCACCTTAGCTTAATTCATTCAACTATAAAATTATTTTTCAAACCGTCAAAATAATTTGGGGAATAATTTTAGCATAATTTTGAGTACTGTGAGTCAGATTCTCAACTTCGATTACTAAATATAATACATAATTAATTTAACTGAAAATAATTAATTTGATTTAATTCATTTTGATTAAATAGAAAATTTAATTATATTAATTCATACTTACACTATTTAGCTTAATTTTATGTTTACTGTCCTGCTTATAATGGCCTGACAATTGATATAGGACGGCACGACTTCTTCTTCTGCCATAATTGGCTGGCGGAGCTTCGGGGTCGAGATTGCCATTCGCATCTGAAAGTTGGGAAAATATTTCTACATTTTGAATTAATTAATGACGTCATTAATCATTTCTGCTAAGTCAGCATTTTAAAAATATTTTTCGAAAGTTTTTAAATATTTCGAAGAAGATTTTCAATCTTTGAAAATCGAAAATTTCTGAATTGAACTTTTAAAAATGTACGATTGCGAATTACAAACTTGAAAATTGTCCAATTACAAATAGTGCTTTATAGTTTTCAAAACTTTTTTTTGAAATTTAAGAGTTATAAATGAAAAACTGCAAAGATTGCAAAAAAGAGGAAAACAGAGCTCATATATGTTAATTTTGCGCAAAATAGTAAATTTTAGTTTTTCGGATTTTTCTTGCCTTTGCGGCTCTAATGTACACCATTTCCTTTTTTATTCATTTCACAAAATTTACCCTCTTATTCCATTTTATATTTTCAATTATGAGGCTCTTTGTCGTTTGCTTTTGTGCAGATTTAAATTTACACAAATATAGCCGTAAACGCAGCGTCATTACTTAAAAGTGTTTTTGTTCCAGCACTCCCATCCTTTATATATGTATTATGCTCGAGTTTATCCTTTGGATTCAGCCTGTCGCCTCAGGACATCAAACTCTTTTTCAACGTTTTTAAGTTCTACTCTTATATTTCATTTATTGCATCTATTTTTACTTCAATTTATATTTATCTATAAAAGTTTAAAAAGTAAAAAATATTGATATTTGTATAAAATGATGACATAAAAATACAAATGTATAGAATAGTATTATAAATGAAATCTTGTTTAAAAAGATAAAGTATAATTAACTTTGGTTAGTTAATCGCCGAAAGAATAGTAGGAATACTTTAAAGGTCACTTGAAAGCTTGCACTCAACTTTATTGATATACAAAGTTATATAACTTAACAACAAACAAGTTTTGTTCTCAAAGAATTTCTTAGGTCTAACTGCAGTCATAAATCAAGTTTTCAAAATACTTTCAGCTTCCTAATTGCATACTTGAAATGCGTGTTAATTATTATTCCCATATATTCCTACTTCTTTATAATTAATATGTTCACTTACAAAAATAAATTATCGTTGTAGAATTATAAAATATTTCAAATCAGTGAATCTACAGCTAGCAGTGATTAAGCATGAATAAAGTGCCCTTTGCATACTACAAGCAAGTGTCAAAATGTGTCATTTTCTATAAAAAATTATTCTATTTTTTGTTAAGCAACTTTTTTTATGCGAATGTGGTTTGAAAGTGAAATTTAATCCTAAAATAGCCTCGTAAAAAGGCTCTAAAGATAAGCTTAAAATTCTCTATACAGGGTGGCATTTAGTGCACTTTTAAAACTCATTACATTACAAAGAAAGCGTGGAGTTTCCGAAGATTTTATCAGACATACAAATTCTACCGTTTCCATTGTGATGCGAATCGTTCCTGCTTAAAAAGATTTAATCACGATGGTTTCAGAAGCGTGATTTTATGTCGCGCCGACCTCTTGTGGAAGGTTTCTTCTGAAATGTTTCTTATATAGGCAAAATACAGTAAAACAAGGTAATGTGATTTTATTAATCAATGTATACAAGATTTAAAATAACCTTGCAGATAAGGTAACCAATTATCCATTTCGTGTCACAAACGGAAGATTTTTTTTATGTATTCGGCACCCCAAATAATTTTTGTACGAAACTGGAATAAGGTAATAATTAAAGAAAAATGTTAATGATTTATGTAAAAAAAAACATTTTCATCCAATTTTCGGGAAAATTAAAAAAAAAAAAGAAATTTAATGCAGGAGCTGTAAATATTTGTGCAGCTTTTTTTGCAACATTTTTTTACAACAACATTTTTTTACAATATTTTTTTTTTAAATCTGCTCCTGCACAGTCACATTTTAATTTTTTATTATTTAATACAGAAGTCGGATTTCAAAATTTCTGGACATTTCCCGGTTTTCCAGTTTAACTTTTAAAAAATTTCCAGGACAATTAAAAACAAAAAATTTATTAAAAATTTTAACTGAAATTAGTATCAAAGCATTGTACTGTGTACAATGCTTTGTACAGTACCGGCAAAAATTATCTGCACGCCTGTTTTTTGAGCTGTTGGTAAAGTGCCCTCATTTTTAAAACAGAGCCATTTTTTCCTTGTAATAGCGCGAAGGGGAATTAAATATGTAATTAGTAAGCTCAACTTGAAGACAAAATGTCAATTTTATAAAAAGATATTGCAAAAAATCGTCAATTTGAGATGTTTTCGAAAAATTTGAATGATTCTAGAAATATTTACCATGTTTTAAAGTTCTTGTGTTCATTTTAAAGGTAAGTCTTTACAAAATGTTATTAAATTATTAAGATATTTTTAGAACTTTGTTCCAAGATTCTGCCCTATAGTCACACTCAGTCGTAAAATTTCAAAAATGTGTCAATACTTACAAACAATTGTTTGAAATCATTATTTATTATATTTAAATAAATTTTAATAATATTTATAAGATAATTAATCTTTCAGATTTGTAAAAAGTATGTGTTGAGTACAATCATTATTTAAAATTTTGCGACTTTTTTGTACCAAGTTTTCCCCTAAATTGTTGCCTTTTGCAATATCTTGTTGTTAAAATAACATTTTGCAGCTAAATTTTTGTGTTAAATGCAGAATTTTATTAACTTTGGTGCTATTATAAGAAAAAAATTCATGTTAATATCATAAAAAATGTGGTACTTTAGTAAGAGCTTAAAAAATAGGCGTGCAGATAATTTTCGCCAGTACTGTACATGAAATTATAAATCAATGCAAAATTTAAAAGGCTTTTCGACTCTAATTTCATTCTAAACAATAACGTTTTTCAATATAGTAAACAAATTATTAATTTGTAATAGTAAGAAAGTAACATCTAATACGCTTCCAGCGCTCATTCAGATCGTTAGAACGTAACTTAATCAATTCCTATCAATCCGAATATGTAAAATAAGCACAAAAATACTGAAGTAATTATTAAGACTTTAAAAATAAATA
>CAKNWU010213492.1:371-11010 GCA_932072015.1 Andricus quercustozae | reverse complement strand
ATCTCGAAGACTCACTTTTTTTATTTATGTGAACACCACTATGCAATCATTCTTTTCGATGACAATCTGGAAACGCGGACTAGATTATAGAAACGGAGCCGAATACCAAGACCGCTTCGTGCGCATGTCCCAGCGCGGTTAAGGCAAAGTCAAACTTAAATTCAGTAAGGCGTACTTATTAATTTTAGGTAACGAAAGCCTGACAAATTTTAACTTTTTTGAATGACATTGACTAATTAGATAATCGTTTGTGTTGATTTTCGGTTTAAACTAAATAGTTTAGGTTATTCAAGAAAGCTGTATATTTTAGATATTTTGCCGAGAAAAATTGTTTACACAATCTAAACTTTCTTAAAAAGTTTTGACAAGTAACTAAAAGTGTCAAAATGAAAAGATCTAATGAAATATGCTGACAAATTTGCAAAAGCGCTACATTTTTCTGTCTTATTCCAGTTAAAAGTTACAATTAAACAATAAGAAGTTGTTTAAACAATTAACAACAACCAAAATTAGCCACTCCCCTTAACGACATTCAAACTTTGCCTTTCTTTGAACCACCCCATTTGTACACATAATCTCTTCAATTGAGTACGGACATGACCTTGATATTTGCCGGATATGACAGACAGCGCCCGCGGCGGGCAAAGCCCAGGGATGGGTACGTACAATACATCACGTATATTACATGGTTTTCGACATGTATATTACTACGTATATTACGTCCTTAGTTTTCTACAAATGTATTATACATTTGATCATGTGACTACGTGGGCGGGATTTTTGAATTCGTTATGCTAAAAATATCGAATTGCCTTACAGAAACAACTAATATTGAGCAATTAATGAATTATTCGTCATTATTTATCACTTTTTTAAACAAATTATTTAAAAAAATAATAATATGCGTGTTTATTGTACTTCATAATGCGCAACATTTTCGAGCATGTGGAACATGAGTATAAGTACAAGAACATGGTATCCTAACCTATCATAGATCGTTCGCGCGCTTGTTAACTATTGTTATATATTTTTCGAATTGCCACATTCCTGCAGAAACAATGATTATAAACAGAAGCTAGTGAATCATCAGTGACATCAATCATATCAATATAATAATAATATCAGTTACATAAACATGCAATAAACATTCATTTATAAATAATGGACTTTTCCGAGTCACGAGTTCTGGAGTTTAAATCACAAAAATTCTATTTACTTTTATACTTATTAAATTGATATCTTTCCATGGGGTATTGGCTATCCTTGATTTATTTTGGTTTCGCATCATTTTAGAAAAAAAATTAATAATCAGGAACAGTGCTACAGATTTCAGGTCTTAAGGTACACATAAGCATAATGAAAAAATGTAAGTTTATATTATGCTCTACTCAAGGCGCGAGCCCACGTAGATTAAGTCCGCCATCTTTGATATGTATTATACATGGTTTTCTACAATTTTCTACGTATATTACGTCGTTTATGTATTACACGTAGAAAACCTCGTGTGACGCGTCACTGCACAACCCTGCCAAAGCCTAAAATCCCTGAGGGATAGAAATTTGAAATTTACATAAGATAGCATGTGTGCAATGTTTTGAAATATAATAAATGCATAAATGATTGCTTCAAAATTGTATATAACAGTTTTCAAAACGAAGCAAAATAATAGAGGAAACTTTCCTGCAAAAAGATTTCGTGAAATATTTGTCTTTTCATTCCAGCTAAACCCGTTCTAGTTTCGCTGTTGGTTATGAATATAACCTTAAAAACTACCGGTCGAATGTCAACAAGCGAGATATGTGATGAGAACGTATTCGTTAAAGCCGATAGAGCTTTAACAAAAGATAATTCATAATCACCAAATTACAGATGTCCAATTAACTGCAATTGAATTAATTTTAAAAGATCTATGCATAAATATGGGGGAAATATAAAAACCAAACGGGTAGCGAGAGGTAAATACATTATCAAGTGCGAGTTCAAAAAGGATCAAACTTGCGAGGCGCGTGCGTAATAATATTGTAATGTTTTTTAGTGCTTTCTGGTTATAAGGTGGCCATATAGATGGCAGAAATTTCTGCACAAGAAGCATCTATTTTCAAAAAAAATTTGAATTAATGTAATAAATTCTCATACATATTATGTATGTATATAATACATATTATATACAGGCCCGTGGAGAGGAAAACCGGGCCCGGGGACAAGGAATGACGGGTCCCTATAAGTAATTTTTAAAATTTAGAATTTAGACTGATTCCGGAAAATCCGAGCCCCCTCAAAAACGCCGGGCCCGGGGACAATACCCCCCCCCCCTTTGGTCAGGTCTGATTATATACATATTATATAATACATTTTCATTTTCAAACAATTTATATATTCGTAAATAAAAAAGACCTTGGTTTCGATTCATGGGAATTAACGCGTTATATCTTCTGCTAAGGTCAAGCGAGATCGCCGTATCTGAATCATTATGCAAAATGTTAGTCTTCTCTGATTAAAGTAACTACGCCTGACAATGTAGGGAATTTCCCTGGGGTTATCCCTACCATTCGATAATATTATCCGCTAACATTAATTTTTTAATTTCAGTATATGGCGATCTTCAATTTGAACGAGTTGTTCGAAAATCAACACAAACTATAAACAATTTTTAAACAAATAATAACAATATTACATTTCTTAATACCGTTTCAAGAAAATCAATTAAAAAAATATTTGTGTGCTAGAAACATACCAAAATGAAAAATTTCTTCATATTGTTGTAAGTACATATTAAATTGTTAGAAAACCATTACGTGTAGTCAAGTTTTTTCATTTTTTTAACTTTTCCATTCCGTTTTTAAATGTTTGAAAATTGATAGACCAATTTGAAAACCTTATTTCCTGTCAGAAAAATGGAAACAGTTTCGTCGTTTAACTCATCATAAAATAGATTTTCAAAAATGGTTGGGAACATGAAGTTATCCCATCAGTTTGAAAAATTGTTTGCTTTTTTTTGTCATTTAAACGCCAGATTGATTGAAACGCTTCATTTCACAACCAACTGTTTGCGAGTTCAAAGTGTTCCTTCAGTTTATCTACTTCTCAAATAATTTATTATTATGTAAATCCAATTTCTAACAGGTCCAAGGTAGTAAATCATATCTTTTAGCTAATTTTTCAAGAAGATCCATTTCTTGCTCTTCATTTTTATTTTTTCAACTTACTAGTAATTGTTTTTCAGCTATATTTGTTTAAACAATTTATTTTTCACAAAATATTACGAATTGGTGGTAACTTCTGAGTGCTAAGTTTTTATTCAGTGTGACGAGATAAGTTTTTTTTAAAGTTATTTTTCTATTCTTTAAACAAGTGGTAATTTTTTGAATGCAACGACAAACTTCTAACTGTAAGAAGCTAGAAAATCCTAGTTTTTTGCAATTTGAAAAAAAAGTTTAGTTATTTCCTCCTAATTTTTATTTTTTTGGACTTACTATCCACTGTTTCAAAAAATTTAATTTGTTTAAACTAATTTATCTTGACAGAATATTTCAGATGGATAATCATTTCTGAAGAGAATAGCGATAATTTTTGAAAAATAACTTGTTTAAACAAAATAAAAATTGTTCAAAATAATACAAGTAGTGGTGTGCCTGAAATATCAATTTCAAACCTTTTAAAATGTCCTTTCATTTATGATAAGTTGCTATAAATGAGCATTAAAGTTACTGGATCCAAGGAAAACCGTTTCTTTGGTTTATTTTCTTTCAACCATGGATTTGTTTACTTTAGTTGAGTAAATATTTTTTGGAGGCAAAAAAGTCATGCCTCGACTCAAAACAATAATTTCTCTTGTGATATTTCTCTGATACAAAGAAACATTTCTTTGCAATAAATGAAAAATTATTAGTTCTAAGAAATGACTAGTTTTCTAGGTTATAAGTTAGTGACAAATTTTCGGCATAATTACAATGAAAAGATGTGATGATCTAGGTATGTCACGATACAACTATACTTTCTCTGTTCTCAGCATCAACACTGACTGCAAGTTCAAAAAATTTCAAGTATATTTCAAATAATTGCACGAGATTTTAAAATAATATCAAATAATTCTAAAGATTTTAATAGACTTAAATAGATTTAAAAAATCATAACTGATATCAAAAGGGATTACTCAAGATTTTGTAAACTTTCATCGGATTTCAAAACGCTTCACGAGATTTTCAGAAATACATTATAAATCAATAGATTTCAAGAGACTTCAGAGATTTAATGGGATTCCAAAGATTTCAATAGATATGAAAAGATCAAGAAAAAAAATCCAAAAGATTTCAACTGATTTCGAGAAATATTTAAGGATATTTTGAAATATACAAAAAAATCTAAAATATTCAAGTCATTTTCAAGTATTTCAGGAGATTCCAAATAATTTTAAAGGATATTCTTAACATTATAGACGCCCATTTTTCTTTTAATATTAAGGATTATTTTCTCTAAATTCCATCTTCGAGTTAATGTCAAAGAGGCATTGTTTTAAAACAATGATTAGGAATACTCATTTTTTGAAATCAGTATAAAAACAACTAATTAAATTTCAGATTGTGCTTAATGCTCAACGTGATTAGCACCATTGGCGCACACTACAAAATCGGAAATTTCATGGAAAAATCCGGACTTTATTTCCAGGACATGGGGGACATAGCAATAAACAGAAAAAGCTATAGAATCATCGTATACCTCAATTTAAATAATATTGTAATGTTTGATAATGAAATGAGCTCTCTACCATCTCGCAATTGTGATGAATGGAAGTCATCAATCTGCATCACGTACACTTCCATTATTGAAAAACTACCATCAGAACAGAACCGCATTCTCAAAAATCTGGGAATAGACACGGATGTATTCCTTTTTCAAGAAAGACCAATTCCCTTATATGGAGATTTTAATATTGAAGATCGTATTATATACGCCCAAATCCGATCTAACACCGATGAATCATTTGATTATGTCAACGATGATTATAGAATTCGTTCTAGAATATACCAATCTTCATTTGGATCTATATTTCCAGATACATTAAATAATATGACTCAGAATGCACTCCACGATTGGGATTCAGATAATTTTAAAGACCTATTTTACCTCTGGCAAAAGGAAATGAAAAAATTGGAAGAGGCAGTGCATCTCGCAAAAAAAGGTCAAATTTACCCTTCCATTTTAACACCAACAATCCTTAAAAATGCCTTAAAATATGCGACAGATAAATTTCCTGATGTCGATGTACCTCTTATACTTTTTAATTATAACGACATGATCAGTATAAGTAATTCTAAAATATCCATTCAGAATGGACAGCTGATCTACGACATTGAGGTTCCCATGATACAAAAGGACAGATACAGGCTTTTTAGATTGGTCCCTTGGCCTATGAAACTGGAAAATCAGAATACTTATTTCTTCGTAGAACCAACCGAAGATTTCATAGCTATAAAAGCACATCATCACTCATACATACCATTTAAAGAATATGAGATTCAAAACTGCATCACATCCCAAGAAAGAAAATTCTGCTCAGTTCCAAGTACGATGATCGACTTAGATTTGCCAAACACTTGTGAGAGTGCCTTGATTTCTAATCGCAGGGAAGATTTTTTGTCGGTTTGCAATGTGAAGCTGATTAAGTTTAGAGAGACTGTTTGGCACAGACTAGATAATGAAAATTCGTGGATCTTCACCACTTCACAGGATTCAATAAACATCTCTTGTGCAGACGAACCAAGTATTCAAATGACCTTAAATAATTCTGGCTGGATTAAATTGAATTCATCCTGTGTTATAGTGACTTCCAATATGGTGACCTTGAAACCTTTACAAAAACATATAGAGACTGGGGTATTGCCTAAGTCGAATTTATTTAGGGTTAATGTTGGAGATGCTGTGCGAATATTTCTCAAAAACTTACAAGTTCATTTAGACCAGATTGAAGTATATGATTTTGCTACAAAGGGTCATTTGGATTTGGGAGAGTTGAAACTAATGGGCACTGATTTGGATACGATAAAAAAGGAGACCGGTTCAAAATGCAATCATATTTGGCTGTGGTGTTTTGTCGTTGTGTTTTATCTTTCATTTATATGCTACGTTTTATATAAATATATTTTTAAATATAAAATGTGGGGAAAAAGAAATTCAAACTTAAACCAAGCATTTTCTTGGAGAAGAAATGAATCAGAAGAAGAGTCCATTGCCGATTTAATGTAATCACAATACATTTTTGCACCGATTTAGATATTTTGTTCAGAGATGATCAGCATTACATTTTTAAGAAAACTGTGGTTCGTATTTTTTTCGTGCTCTATGAAGTGACAAACTTGGCCGTATGAGTAATATAAATTTTTATCTCTGAAAAAGATACTGGTTTAAACTCAGTATTGGCCCGAATTATTGCAAATGTAGTCGTAGAGCATAGAAATATTATTAGTGAAAGATTGAAATAATTTAATTAATTTTATTCTTATAAACAATTCTATAATTAAATTATGGTCAATTCAGACATTTTGTCGTGGTCTTGGTCTTGACCCCGATCGATCGGGGTCGATGTTTCATACCCTTGCAGGGTCAGGTAAATGAATTTCTGGAAGGGATAATAATTTGATTGCAAAGTTAGTGAAGAAAGGCGCATTGATTCAGTCTGGCCTCATGTTTGATAAGATCATATATGTAAAAACGGTTTCATTTTGTCAACGAAACGTAATCTATTGTTATGAATTATAATTATTATTGTTAATAATAATACCGACGACAGTAGCTGGGTGGTGATTCTCAACTGGTTGAAACCTCGGCCGTTAAGCTGCATTAAACTAGTGTCAATTCCGGCAGCAGATGGTATGGGATTCAGGGACTCCACACGATTGAGAACGTCAGGGATTACCTGAAGGCTTATTGAGAGTTGGGGTATTTAGCGTAATTAGCGTAATTAGTGTGAGTTAAAGAATTAATGTCTATTGATATCTTGTGCAAGGGGAAATTTAGATACGGTTTGTAAGGTTGGGATTCTCTGCAATGTAAAAAACGCTGTCACTACTTTATTTGTTAAATCACAATTGACGGTAGGCTCCAAACCACGTATCCCTGCTGGAAGTAAAGATATAGAAATCCTATCAATTTTAATCATTATTCTCAAAGTGTCATATTCTGGTCTCCAGAAGACGCTGGTCGATTAGAACCTGGCAGTTAAAATCCTCATTATTCCAAGATCGCTATAAGGCGCCCAATGGTCGTCAATACTCCTCTTTACATTTTATACATTACTTAATTATTTATCTTCATCTTTTTATTATTTACCTGCAATAATTATGTTGTGTGGATGGGAAATTAATTTAATTTTTTAATTTTTTTTATGGAGAAATGTAGATGCCTGTAGGCGTTAAGACTTACAGGTTCTGAATTTCCTACTTACAAATTATTTATTGCAAAATCACAAATTTTTGTTGTTGTAAAATTTGAATTCTTACCACATGTCTACTGTTTACTCCCAAACTATCTACCTTTTTCCTGAAATTGGCCGGGCCTGCCAGTAAAGTTTGCGGTACTTTTGACAATAGGAATAGGATAGGAATAGTGTTAAAGCATAATCCGTGATCCATAAATATAGCTGAAACTGGTTGTACACCCTAGATCTCATAAATCAAATAATTTTCTTCAGACCTCGTTTAGGTCTTTCAGCTAGCTTGTTGGCTTGTATCAAACAGAAAAAATTGTGTCTATTTCAACCATATTACTAGTCGGCACTGTAAATTTTCAAAATATGAATTATTTGAACAACTATTTTATTTTCTGGATTTTTGTAGAATGAAGAAGCACTATAAAATTATAAATACAAACAACGAGGAAACACAAAAACATGAATATGCCTGCGAAGTGAAATAAAAAATTTTCTAACCATGGCAGCACCAAGCTAGCTTTGTTGGACCCAATTTGGTAGCCGATATCGGCGGGCAGCATTTACCCAACAGTCGGCACAGGTTAAAAAACAAACGAAGATCAAATCGTGCAAAAATTCTGTAAATTCTATTCGAATGTTCATTCGATTCTTGGGCAAAAAGTTGGTCGACAATACGGTGCAGTAAGGTTCCTTATACCGAATAATATGGTGACAACTGGGCTACCTAACTATTGCCCGAATTCGGGCCTCAAGTATTTTTGTCGACATTTAAAAAAATTCGTTTGAGTGTATCCGACTATCGGCCCGATGGCCTGATCTTGGGCCAGATTTGGGCCGACGATCGGGCTCATTAAGGTTACGTACGTTTCAAAAAATCAATTTACTTAAAATACAAGTATTTTTATACAATTATATTTTATCTATAATACGCATTTTTTACACCAAAGACTGTTGACAACGGTTACATGGCAATGTTCTTTAATTTATAATATAATTACGTTTGCTCTGAAATCAACTTTTGACCCCGATTTACCCTAAAAATCATCATTATAGAGCACTTTTGTAAACGGATTGCTAATTTACGCAAAACATTGTATAAGAATCACGTGAAATTTTTTAAGGAATAAACATCATATCGAACAAAGTTATGCAATGGGAAAAAACTTTTTTTTTATGTGGAAGAGATTAAAAGTAATTTTTGAAAGGGAACGGAATGCAGAGTGTGCTTAGTGAATAAAGATTAGAGCCAGTAAATAAGAAGTTTCAAAATTCTGAGATGTATATGTAATTTTTTAGTTAAGAAGCCATATGGATGTACGGGGTGTAGTTTGCAATGGGATCTAAGATATAAGTGAACAATTTCAGTAGTTCGTCGAATGATGTAAGATAGAGGTAAGTAGAAATTAAAACATGAAAAGGTTTGACAAGTAAAGCAAGGGTAATAGCAGGTTTTTTGTAAGGATAAGAGATGGAGGTTAAAGTGAAATGAGGGTTTAGAAAACTGTGTGAAGGACAAGTGATAGGTAAGATAGAGAAAAAGTTGTTTTTAGAAGAGGTAGGGCAATAAAAAGTCGAAAAATAAGTTTCTGGTAAATTTATAGTAAAAAGACAGCGTGGTTTGGAAGTTAGGATTGTAACAATAAGTGGTAAGAACTATTTGGCTATATTAGAAAAAAGGGGCTAAATCAGGGGTCTTCAGCGAGGTGGAATTTGGTCCTATTTACTCCGAAGCCAGATGTCTCGTTTCCACCACTACGCCTCCTCGCTGAGCACAGAAAACTTCCGTCTCACTCTTACATCTGAGGGAGGTGGCGTAGTGGTGGAAAGGAGACATGTGGCTTCGGTGTATTTGCGCCTGATTTTACCCTCGCTGAAGAGGCCTGGGCTAAAGGATTCGCCGATCATCGGCTCGCGTCGCTGCTTATTGTTTCGCTCGCAATTTGCCTGTATAGAAGTAGTAGCACAAAGATGTAAGTTGGGCTAGAATGGGAATAGGGGAAATGGTATAAAAGGAAAAATTAGTTATAATTATAATAAGTGCAGGATAAGACAATTTTGTAGAAGGAATGTAAATTATTTTATGGTCATGGTTGCATAAAAACTTTTCATACATAAATCCTAACAAAACTTGTTTTACTATAGAGGTATCAATTGTAATTCATATATAATGAAAGGTAAAAGGATTACATAGCGTATAGGAAGCAGAGCTATCTTCGAATTCCTTTTGCTTTGTTTTCTTTAGTATTAAAAAGCACTTACATTGTTACAAAAATGATATTGGAGGGCGACTACATGTCATGATGACGCCGGACAGGATGTGAGCTAGATGTGTTCTACGCATCCCAACCTATGGCCAATCCGCTCCTATGGCGTAACCGCCATCCACGGAATAAGTCTGTTTACTTTATGATCGTATTGTAGAATGTATATTGTAAATCTTATCACTGTGCAATTTTGATAAAACTTTACTATTCATTTATATACTTTGCTTTGTTTTATTCACCTATCGCACTCATTCTAAGATTATCATCTACGGTAATGGTAATTCTAGCTTGTGAATGATTTAGCGACATTTCAGATTAAAGCTTATTGGGTACTTAAGCTCTCTTATATTAATGTCGTTTCAATTCAATCAATTAATAATCACTCAATCATGAACTTGGAAACAAATAATATTCATAAAAAATGTCAAAACCGCTTTAAGCTTCCGGAGTACGATTTGGATTATGCACAGTGAACCATTTTATAAAACAGCATAATATATCATAATATTTAAAAAATGTATAGACAAATTCTATTCTATGATGTCGTAAATTTCCATGTTTCTTAATTTTTTGTCTGCCTTCTTATTTTTAAACTAAAGCAGAGAATATCTCGCTGAAATGCCCTGCATAATTTTGGCTAATGACAATCCCGGTATCTAAAGAAAACACAAAGTTCAGTGGGTCAGAGCAACATGCGTTGGTATATTTTCTATCGTATCCCAAATTTTCAGCTAGATATATTCTATAGTTTAAAAATATCACAGATAACTGAAACATTAAGTCTAGAGGACTGTAAGTTGGGCATTGTCAAAGTTTCCAGTTTTCATAAAAGTCTCAACATAATAGTATATTGTGTTACGACGCAACAAACCCCGGCTGTGACGCGACTTGGGCGAGGACGTCAACGGTTTGCTGCGAAGTGACACACGATATTTTATGCAAAAACGGA
>CAKNWU010213471.1:697-13210 GCA_932072015.1 Andricus quercustozae | reverse complement strand
CTGGCTTTAGTTTGTTGCTATCAGGTCAAGTTAAAAAGATATTTGTAAATAAAATTGGCAATAAAAATTGTTGAACTATTTCTTTAAAGGGAGAAAAATGTTTTTCCGCTCTCACTACAAGTTATGTCATTGAGGTTTTAACGCAGTTTGTGAATATAGTCTTACTTTAGCGATATCTATAAAGGCTACAGTATAATTCAGGATATATTTACTTTTTGACATAAACTGTAGGCCGATTTGTTTGTTTTTTCATGAAGAATAATCGTCCGGAAAAAATTTAAATTCAGATTATCCGTTTCTGAGATATTTTGGAAAATATGCACCCTTGTTTTCAGTTTGCAAAAAGTTGTGCTAAATGCTGTACTGGGCGTCAGATTTTTATTTCTCCATATTAAAATGTTTTCCGTTTGCTTGAGCGAAGATTTTTTCTGATCGGGTTGTCACGCATGAGACTCTGATAATAATCAGCAAGACTACTGGTGCTCCATTGACCCTGATATCTCTTCTCAATAGTTGCTATATCTTGGTGAAATTTTTCTACGAGCTTATCACTGACTAATTCCAACTATCCAGGAAAGAAATCTAATTGTGAAGGTAGAAAATTCATCTTCAATGACATATATACATTTAGACCTTGAAATCCTGTCTACGTTTCGTTCACATACCGCTTTTAGTGATTATATTTGTAATTTTCTCGGAAATTTCAGATCACATTTTTTGCGGATAACCAGGTTTTCATCTCTTCACTGCTCAAGCATTCGTCGAACTCAGCAAATGCGTTTCCATTTCGAGCTATTGCTTTTAAGAAGTTTTTAAAGATCCCGATTTTGACATGTAGAGGGGGCAGAATAACATTTCCAGGGTCTACCAGAGTTTAATGTTTGTCCCTAGCATGGCTGCCCCAATAAAGTAAGAAGCAACAACACTTCGAGTATCCTGTCTACAGTCCTAATACAATTGCCATCAGTTTAAAGTCTGAACAGATTGACCAACAATGTGCGTGGTAATTTATTTTCAGAACAAGCATTTTCATAAGATGGTAGCATTCTTATGTCGTATGGACGGAAACTCATTGCCCTTATGCAGAAGAGTCTTATTTTAATCAACGAATAAATGCCATTCGCTCTTGGTCAACAAAACATTAGCCATATCTTTTTCGCGATTGCAGTTGGAAATTCTCACATTTTCTTTCAATAAATTCCTTTTTCTTAAATCGAGATTCCAAAAATTCAGCCTTATCTTTCGATAGATTAAGATCTCTTATGAGATCGTCCGATTCAGCTTGATCGAATAAAATGGGTATTTTTTTCTAACGTGCCAGTTCTGGTTCATCTCCTTCAGAATTAAGCCGCTTATTTTAGATTCCGAGTGTGGTGTTACAGAAGTAACAATCTACATCAAGATTTCGCGGTTTATTCCAAATCATTGGTCGTATGTTTTACAACTGTATGAAATTCATAAAAAAGTGACAATCCGATTGATCGTCTTATGTTTTATCACTGGATGAAATTCAGAAATGAATGAAATGTAAGTGATCTTTTTATGTTTTAGAACATGAAATTCAGAAACAAATGACAAAGTGATTAATCACCTTACGTTTTAGAACTGTATGAAATTCATGACCAAGTAGCAATGTAGTTACAGAAACAACTAAAAATGTGAGTGATGGTCTTATGTTTAAGAACTGCATATAATTCAGGAGCAAATTACAATGTGATTGATCGCCTTAAGTTTTAGAACTGTATGAAAATCATAAATAAGTAACAGTGCGCTTGATCGTCTTATGTTTTAAAGCTGCACGAAATTCAGAAACAAATAACAATTTGAGTAATCGTCCTATGTTTTAGAACGGTATGAAATTCATAACCAAGTGACAATGTGGTTGATCGTCTTATGTTTTAGAACTGCATGACATTCAGAAACAAATAACAATGTGAGTGATGGTCTTATGTTTAAGAATTGCATAAAATACAGAAGGAAATGACAACGTGAGTGAACGTCTTATGTTTTGGAACTATATGAAATTCATAAACATGTAACAATGTGACTGATCGTCTTATGTTTCAGAACTGCATGCAAATCTCTAACAAATTATACGTGATTGCTCGTCTCATGTTATAGAACTGTACAAAATTCAGAAACAAGTAACAACGTGATTGATTATTTTATGTTTCAGAACTGCATGGAAATCAGATACAAATGACAATGAGATTGATCGTCTTATATTTTAGAACAGTATGAAACGAATGCAATGTGAGTGATACATTTATGTTCCACAAATAAACATGTGATGCCAAGAACAGTATTAAGTACACGTTTTTGGAAATTAAAATAAAGGGTGCAAATTTGTCAAGATATGTGAAAAACGGATAATTCAAATGAAATTTTTTTCTAGATAATCACATTCTTCGTAAAAAAACAACAAAGCAATTTGTAGTTAATGTCAAAAAAGTAAATATATCCTGAATTACAATGAATTAAAAATAAATTAAATTTTTTGCACATTTACAAATACAATACGAATGCCTTCGGCTTTGAACGTATTGTTAATTAGGTTCCATACTTTAATTAAAATTTAAAGAAACTACTAAGAAACAATTTTATATTGATTAAAACTGTTTAGGTAAGATAGTCATATTGTTTTGTTTTCATACCGAAAATCAGTTTTTTTTATTTTATACATGTGTTACTCACAATATCTCGACAACATTTTCTTCATTTATGATAAATGTTTCGCCGAATATTTTATTCAAAAGCTTTAAGAAATTTGTTGCACATATTCTATTAAATTCAAATGGCCTGCCCTTCAACGTGACCTACTCTTGTATAATTTCTCCTGCATAACATTTTATTGTTTTTAAAACCTATATAGACTATGCATTTATCATTAGATATTAATTTACTTCGAACAATAATGAAATATTTCTCTTGCTTTCGGGTTTTGAGAAGAGTTTTCGGCTTAGAAATTCTTGGTTCCAGTTGTAGCGTAATGCAGATGAGAAACAGGACGTACACGGGGGTGTCAGAACGACTGAAAAATTTAGCGGGAGGAAATTTACTTATACTTGCCTCTCTAAATTCCCTTTCTTTTATTCACCTTCCTCTTTTGCAATGCAATTTTTTTGCACTCACTACCAGAGGGTCTAAAATGTAGAATACTTTTTTTACCAGCTTCTTTGATTTATATAAGGCGCAAAAAAATAGGATTATGAAAAAGTCATAAATGGTGTCAAATCAACATTTAGAAGCTTATAATTTACAAGCTTTCTCTTACCGACATTTGTATCAACATTATGAATTTTAGATGATTTATTATTATATTAACTTTATTCGTTTTGAATTCTCAGGATTAAAATAAACCAAAATCATTGATCCAGGACTATTTATCGCCTACTTCATCTTCCGGTGAAAATTGTTAATGTGTTACTCAAATTCAATGAACAAATGTACAATTCAATATTTTTGTAACATATAGACTTTGCTTTTCTATATTTGGATAAAAAAGCTATGTTTGTGCATCAAAAAGTAGCATAATTGTTAATTTGTTTATATAATTATTTACTTGAAACAATGTACACCTGCTGGTAAATTATCTACGTGGGAAGTCATTATGAAGATACTGATATTTAATATAGTTGAACAACCAAAGTCTCTATGTCAAAAAATGGCTGAATTTTGCTGAATTAGGAATGAAATTTTTGTTATATTTGCTTATGAATATAAGTGAGCATTCCTAGAAATAATGTACACTGATTTAAAACATTTTGTAGCATTTTCAAACAGTTTGAACAATAGGAGAGTACTTCTTTGTCTGGCCAATAATGCCCAGATAAAAATTGTTAAAATATGGTCCCATTTTCAGTTAACAATATCTGCCAAAATATGGAGCATTTTGCAAAACCCTTCGACCATGTTTAGAAGGCTTGAAGGAATTGAGAGAAATTTTAACGGGGTTGTAAAAGTTTTTCAATGGGTTTTGCAACATTTCACGGGATATTACAAAACTTCTAAAGTTTCAAGTTGTTTCAAAAGATTTAATGGTATATCAAGAGATTTAGAAAGAGTTCAACGTATTATACAGTTTTTTAGGGATTTTTGAAATATTGCAAGCAACTTTAAAACATTTCAAAGGATTTCTTAGAATTTTAAGGACTTCAAATGATTCTAGTATATATCAAGAAATTTCCGATATTCTTTTGAGATTTCATAGCCTATGTAAGGATTCTAAGGTATTTCACAGAATTTGTATGGGTTTCAACTCATTTTGGAGGACTTTGAGGAATTACGAGAGATTTTAACGATTTTATTAGAGTCTTAATTGGGGTTTAAAATATTTCACGAGGTAATTCAAATCTTCTAAAGATTTCAAGTGGTTTAAAAATTTTTCAAGGGATTTCAAAATATTTCTGGAGACCCCAAAGTATTTAAAAAGATTTAAGGTATTTTCGAAGTATTGCAAAATATTTCAATGGATTTCACAAGATTTTAATGGATTTTAACTCATTGTAGAAGACTTGAATGGATTTAGAGATATTCTTACGATTTTGTAAGTTATCAATGGGTTTGTAAATATTTGACAAGATATTAGAACACTTCTAAAGTTACAAGTTTTTTAGAAAGATTTAAAGGGATTACAACAGATTTCTAGAGACCCAAAAGCACTTAAAAAGATTTTAAGGATTTTCAAAGTATTTCAAAATATTTTGAGGGATGTCATAAGATTTCAAGTTAGTTCTAAAGATTTCGAGGAGTTTCATAGGATGTCAAAACATTTTAAGGTACTTGAAGAGAATTTTTAGGGATTGAAAAATGTTTAGAAATGTCCATTGTCAGCGGAACTCGAAGGATTTTAAGTAATCTCGAAAAGCTAAAAAGATTATGAGGAATTTCGAATAATTAAAAAAAAATAGCTTGGTTTTCACGGGGTTACAAAATTGAACAGTTAATTATGAGAGATTAAAAATTTTGTTGAAGTTTTTTAAAATATTTAAAATTACTTCAAAGGATTTTATGAGGGTGCACAGAAATGTACAGGATTTCATGACATCTTGAGACATTTGAAGCAATGCAGAAAGTTTTAAAAGGTTTCAGAAGATTTTAAGAGCCGTGAAATCCTCATTTATTACTAAAACATAATTATTTCAAAATGAACACATATTTATTTGTATTGTTTTTATAGGGTTTGTGGCCAGTGGACGGTTAGTAGTAATTTTCTGATATCTTGCCATAATTCAAGTATTAGAGCTTATAAGTAAAGTGCTTAATTAATTAAAAATATGTATTTTTTCATTAATCAGGCATTTTGCTACAATACAATTTAGTGCTTAAAATATGGTCGCATTCAATAAGCACGCGCATACTGCCCATGTTTGTTTTCTATATGGAAAATTGAAATACTCTGCAGCAGTTTTGATACTTCAGAATTTAATGTTAAATGGTTTAAATTATTAAGAGAGCAATGTAATCATTCGGAATTTAAAAATCTCTTTATCCATCAATGCTTCTCGTCGTGAACCAGTTTTCCGAACCATGGATGGTGGCTGCAAATCTCGGCGAATCTTGCAATCGGTGTTATTTATTGGAAGACGCATCGGCTCGCACTATCGGTCGGCCCTCCCTAGGAAATTCAGTCGTAGATCACTCCTTTTCAAGCCGCCGCGGTGAGAGGATGTGAGACCGCAGCGAAGGGTGACTGGGGTGCTGGGGGTGTTAGGGCAGAATGCAAGATGGGAGGTAAGGGGTGAAGGGGAGGAGGCAGGACACGAAGAAGGTCGGCCAGGGAAGCTGCAGAGCACCTAGTAAAAGAGGGGTTGGTGAGAGATATCTCCTTATGTCGGATGAGCCAGGACATAAACGTACCTCGGTGAAACACGTATATCATATTTTCTTTACCGCTGAAATCGATGAAACGACCATCTAAGAGTATTCCTTCTATACCAGCAAGCAACATAACATCATCTACGATTTTCTAAAACCTTCCAAGCCACTGCACTCGTATCACCTGCAATCGTAAGCAGTCTGCTTTAGCAAAACCTCGCTGAGTTTTAAGTTACCCCTCATGAGTTCCTGAGAAATTCAGGAGTGTCCACATCTATTTCTACCTCTGCATTTTATTTTTCCCGTGAAAACTGAAAATACTATATTGTGAAAGAATCTTATACAATAATAAATTTGTATTCACGAGTTTTATTATTGAATAATAGTGAGCTCACTTATATGCTAATATGCAAACGCTTCTTAGTTGCCGTTCAAACACTACATCAAGATATTTTGAAAACTTTTTCCACCCCTCCTCTTCTTCTTCACAGATCAACACAAAAATCTTGAACCCCCGCGACCATCCGCCCCCCTTTAAGTCAAATTTTTTTTCTTTGATTTAGTTTGAGAAATGACTAATATAAAATACAAAACATGCAAACATAGTATTTTAACAGACTTACCGTCCAAATTCTCTTAAAAGAGGGGTCAAACGTTTTAGAAACCAGTTGACTTTTAAACCCTAAAAGGTGATATTACAACCAAATGGTTGTATTTTCTACAAAAAAAAACAAATGAACCTTTCACCAAACATTTTAATTTACAACCAAATAGTTGCACCTTTAAGCAAAGCCGATGGATTTTCAACAAAATAGTTGAATTTTTCACCATATAGTTGAATTTCAACCTACAAAGATATATTTTCCAACAAATGGTTGAATTTTCAACCAAAAAAAATATTAAACTTCAACCAAAGGAGATGAATCCAAGAAGGATTTTTCACTGAAAAAAAGTTAAGCAAATTCTTAAATCTTCAAGACAAAAAAGTCAAATTCTCTACAAAATAGTTGAATTTTCTACCCACATATGTACCAAAATAATAAAATTTTCAATCGGAAAGGAAGATTTTCCTACAGAACAGTTGAATTTTCAACAAAAAAGTTAAATTGCCACCAAAGAGTTTAATTTTGAAATAAAAAATATCAGTTTTCATTTCAAACTGGATTATTTAAATTTGCAGTTCAAAAACTTGATTTTCAACAACAATAAAAAAGAATTTTGAATAAAATAATTACATTTTCATCCAAAGAGATGAATCTTCAATTAATAAAATGAATATTTAACAATGTAGTTCAGCTTTCAAACAAGTAATTGTTTTTTTAATAATAAAGATTAATTCAAGCAAAATAATGAATTCACAAGAAAATATATGAATTATCAACCAAATAGTTGACTTTTTAACCCAAAAAGATGAATTCTCAATAAAAAATGGAATAGTTAAATTTTCAGTTAAAAACTTATCTTTTTACAAGGAAAGCAAATTTTTAACAAAATAAACAAAATATTGTAATCTCAAACAAACTAAGTCGATTTTCAACAAAGTAGTTGAATTATAAAAAACAGTTTTCAATTAAAAATTAAATATTTGAACATTTAAGCAAAAAAGTTAATTTTCTGTCAACAATTAATTGGTTGAATTTTTGATGCGCACTTTTTTTGTAATAGAGATAAAAGTGTCATTTTTTATGGCTATGAGATGTAATACGAGTATTTTAAGAAAATTTACTCTCAACTAAAATAGAAAACGAACTTTCAACAAAATAGTTTAATTTTTAACTAAATAGTAGAACCAAAAGAGATTAATTATAAACCAGATATATAATATTTCTATTACTTCAGTTCGCATTTAACTAAAAAAATGAATAGATGGTGAAGTTTCTTGGAAAGAGAAAAAAGGGAATTATTTGAAAAAAATAATTATAAACCAATTTCGATATTAAACTTCTAGGCTATAAACTTAATTAAAAATTGTTTAGCTACCGAATAATATAAAAACTCGGGGATATTTACAAAGTGATTATAATTTTAAAAATATAATTAAAAACGAGAAATAGCTTTATTTTATGATTCTGGAAAAATACGCGTATTTAGCAATTAGGCTTAAAGCTTTATTTTAAAAGATATAACCCCATACATTAAAAAAGGGTATTCAGGGATACGTTATCCGATGATATTCACTAAATTTTAATCGAATTTATTTTGATACCTAGTAAACTGAAAATAATTTAGACCAAGGGTATTGTGAGAAAAAAGGCTTAATAAATGCCTCTAATTAAAAAGATTATTCTTCTAAACACAAACGTATAATATTCCAGGGACATGACATTTTCAGCTTTTAGATTTTCACTCGTATAATATTTTACTTTGTAATAGAGACAAAAGTGTCATTTTTTATGGCTATGAGATGTAATACGAGTTACCCCATTCTCTTCTAACGATAATAGAACTATTTTATGTCCTGCTGGTTCTGCTGTATTCAATAGTAGCACTATTGTACGACCATTATGGCACCTGGAAAATATTGATTTTGAAAATTAATAATACCAGAAACAAAACCCAGATTGCTGTGATTTTAATTTTAAATTGTACAATTTGAAGCCCTTTTTAATAAAAATGTTTGGATTCGGAATATTAAGAAATTAATTTAAAAAGACTCTTACTTTTAGTTAATAGTCGGATAGCATTTAAAAAATTTTAAATGCATGGGAAGACTTTTATGCTTTTTCGGTACTGTTTAATGTGGACTGTCTTATTTAAATCTAAACATAAATATTCTCAAGACTTCCAAGTTTAATTTTAAAGGATTCGAACTTTATTTAAATAATTGTTAAGAAAATACAAATTTCAGAGATCAAGTATCATATTTGTAGTGCAGATAAATTTTAGAACGAAAATGAGGTTTATCTGAGTTTTCTGTTAATACAAGCGGATTTGTATAAATCTGAAGCTGTTTTTTTTTTCTAAAACCGCATTGCAAGATATTGAGAACCCTTCAGAATGTATAATAATGTATGTACTAAACTTAATTGATATTAATACTAATTTAGTACGTATTATTTATTGAACATATTATTTCAAGCTGAGTAATTTTCTTCTGAAAAAACAAAGTCACGTTTAAAAGCACATTTTAAGAAGATGGTTACTGATAACTTTCAATAAATAGTTCTTTCTTTTATCTGGAGATTTTGTGAGCACGTACACAGAAATCAATTTCATGATTTTTAATTTTTTTTAAAATTTTTAAAAATGAATGTTTTCGAGTTCTATCCTAAAATATGAGTGTCGTCGAGTGGCAAAAAACTCTGGCGACATAATTTTAAGAATAATTAATTATACCTTTAGAACTGAAATATGTATCGCTATTCGTAATTTTTAGATACCTCAACTTAATATAAATGGTTCGTATAAGCATCAATTTTTCAAGAAATAAATTTGTCTTTAATTTTTCCATTTTTGTGTGCGGATTTGTGATGTACGTACAGTATAGTATTAATTTAAATAATTTACTGAATGCTGGAAATGGGTAAAATGGCAATGCCTTAAATATGACAACTTTTTGACAATGAGCCTTCAACTTATTTAGTGTTCAGTTTTTTAATTTTTAATTCTTTATTTTAATTTTTAATTCAGTTTGTAATACCTGAAACTTAAAGGTGTTGCGTTTCCAAGGCTTAAATCTTAAAGTGTGAGTGAGCTGAAGAAAGCTTTAAATACCAGAAAAACGGAAAATAAAAAAATATTTTTTTACATTTCAATGATTGCCTTGATTTATATTAAGGTTGCGGTACAAAAAATCAGGTCTGTGAAAAAAAAAGTTTTCTATGAATTTAAGAATAAAAATCATAATACTAGTCATGTCTTTCGAAAGAAACATTTTTTCATTAAAATAGTTTAAAACTTACATAAACTAATTATTTTAACAATATTTTTTTGCAATTTAATTTTTTCTTACTGTCGCTTCTTAACAATTTCTTTAAAACTGGTTGAATTTAAATATATAATGGCTTATTTTTTGGAAAAAGACATTCTCTTCAACTCTACTGCTTTCAATTTTAAAAATAAGTAAATAATCTGCAAATACAGTTATTTGATTAATAGGAAAACATATTCAATTGCGAATGATATTATTAAAATTAATTTTTTGAAAGTTTTAATATTTTTTCATTAAAAATAATATTGTTTATTTGAAATTATATCAGCTGTCATATTATTTTGATTCCTCAAATCATCAAAAAACTATTTTTTTCAGAGATCTGATTCTCGGCTTAATGTTTTTTTGTAAAAATTGCATTTGCGTTAAATAAATCGAAAAATCGAGGTATGAAAATCTCAAAAAGAATAGCTCCAAATCAGCGGCAATGCAAAATTTTCAATGTGGACAGGATAGGACTTTCCAAGATGAGTATACTACAATAAAAATATTAATTATAATTGTCGGAAATTCAGTTTATTAGTTTTATATTCCCACAATATAAGAATTGTGGTGAGTGGCAATACTATCAAAACCTCCAGTTTGAGAGCGGTGAGGGTGCGCGAATTTTGTCCAAAATGCGAACTTTTCTACATTACATTCACCACTATTATATCAAATGGATATTATATTTATTTCTGTGCCTCAGAAGATTGTTAATTCAGATATTGCAAAATAAAGGACAAATTTCATTTATCATGATAACTTTAATATTTTTTTCTTATTTTGCATTACATTTTATCCTCAACTACCCTGAAAAATGTATCATTTTAATAAATGTATATTATTAAAATTCATAATACGCATTGGTATGCAAACAAACGTATTTGCATTGTCTTGTTTTTATAATTAAAAAAAGTGCGCATCCTGTAACAAACAATTTTTTAATTAAACATACATTTAATTTGTCTATTTTTAATGTTCTTTTTACAATTTGAACAAAAAATACGCATCATAGCGTAAAGTGGTTCTAAGACAATTTTTATAAGAAAAGTTTATAACAAATTTGTGTGGGTTTTCCAATAATTTAATTTTTTAATGCTCTTTTTTAAGATTAAAAAAAACTACGCTGCTTTAAAAAAATTATTTGTGGCAAATTTGTATAGATCTTTTTTGTGTGAGCAACTTTTGTCTATTAACTTTTTTATAGCTTGTGTCGTTTGTCCAAAAACTTAATTCTTTTATTTTTAATTTTATTTTCTCAGATTAAAACAAAAACTACGCATCCTATCAAAAAGTGATTGCTAAAAAATTTGTAGATCTTCTTTGAATTCACCATTTTTGTTCACTCATCTTTTTACTAACCTTACGTCGTTTTTCCAAAGATTTCATTTTTCTATTTTTAATGCTATAATGCTATTTTTTACGAGCGAAACAAAAACTACGCATACGATCAAAAAGTGATCCATAACTAATTTGTAGATCTTTTTTATATGCATAATTTTTGTTGCTTCATTTTGTTCCTATCTTGCATAGTTTGACTGAAAAATGGAATCAATTTTGGAATTTTCAAAAATGCAAAAAGTTGTTATGGCAATATTGTAGGGTGTTGAAAATGCAACGTTCATCATTTTCTTTTTTTTTTTTTTGAATTTTGGAATACGTAATTTTTATTTTATCAAAGAAAGTCATAGGAATATTGTTCGTCTTTTTAACTTTTTAATCTTTTTGAATTTTCATTAAGAATAGCTGGCTAACGAACTTCTTCTTTCCGTTTAGGGCTTAAAAAGATGTGGCAAAGCTCAATCCAATCTGATCATGTTTTCGAAAGTTATCGTGCCTGCAGACAGACAGACTGACTACAGACTACAAACAGACAGGCATCTTGGTAAAAATAGTTTTTTCAAGCTCAGAGGGTTTTAAAACGTGCAGATTTGATGAAATCCGACCAAGTCAAATTTGACATAAAACCAATACCTTCTCATTAGAATGAGAATGTAAAAAACACCCTGTATGTGATATCTTGAATTTCGAACGTCATACCAAATTTATACGTCACGTGGAATTTCTGGGTTTAGTAAAACATGTGGATAAATGATAAAAGTTCGAATTAAAATTTTGGAAAATTATAAAAATTTAAAAATGAGTTCTGATATTCACTCCTCTTATTTTTATTTTAAGTAGGCCTTTCTTATCTTTGTAATTTAAACGTAAGCTTTGAAATATGTTATATGTTTCAAATATTTTTAAATAATTATATGCTAATAATTTACAACAAAGAAAGATGACTTTAATGACATAAAAGATGAATTTTCAACTTACAAAGATGCATTTTCAAATCAATCGTCGGATTTTCAAACCAAATTTTTACATTTTTAAACGAAAAGGATGAATTTCGTATACTACAGCTGAATTTTCAACAAAAAAGTTGATTTTATATCAAGAAAGATGACTTTCCTACCCCACAAGATGAAATTTCAATCATAAAGGACGAATTTTCAACAAAACAATTGTATTTTCGACAAATAAATGTCCGAAAATGGAACAGTTAACTTTTTAGTTACAAAAATTACTTCTCAACAACAAAGAAAACTAATTTTCTATCAGTTGAATTCAACTTAAAAAGACGAATTTTGAACAAAACAGTCAAATCACTAACCAAATAAATGAATTTTCAACTAAATATTTGAATTTTTAACTTTAAATATGAGTTTTCAACAAACAAGACTAACTTTGTATCCAAAAAGTCGAATTTTCTACCAAATAGTTGAATTTTCAAGTTACGA
>CAKNWU010213456.1:1026-12872 GCA_932072015.1 Andricus quercustozae | reverse complement strand
CGTTTTACTTACTTAAGTGAACAAATTACTTTATTGGACTAATGCCATGTTCTATTAAAACAACAGTATCAATTCCCTTATATGAAAGAAATATCACTTTCACTTAATTAATATTGCTTTCATTTATCTCAATATTTCTTTGATTCAAAGAAACCAAAATATTTATTTCACGCATCGATGAATTACTTATTTGAAATAGAATGTTTTTTTAATTCAAAGGCTCAAAATCATTGAATTAAAGAAATATTTCTTTGGATGCGAAAGCGAGATTCAAGGAAACTAGGTTTTTAGTTCTAAAAATATCAATTCTTTGAGTTAATTATCTTATATTCTGAGACCAAGAAATATGTCTTTATTTTAAAAAAATGGCGCCTAAAGAAATGATTTCTTTGAATCAATGCATGAGTTTGTTGCTTTTAAGCAATATTCAATACAATTAAGTGAACGGTTTTTTTTTATAAAATAAATGGAATCAAAGAAATGCATTTCTTTGGATCCAAAATTTTTTTTTCTCAGTGTGGAGACCTTTCGTTAATATACCAAACTGATCGCGCCTACATAAAAAAACATTGTTGAAAGCTATTCCAATCACGTTCTTATGCATGAAATACTTTTCACTCCCAATTAGGGGTAGTTTTTCAATTTTTCAGAGTTAAAAGGGGTTTAAAGGGTAATCTAATGAAAACCCCGGTTACAGCAAGCATTGACGATTATTTTAAGCTTTGTTGCGTCAATTTATCTCCTTTCCTTCAAAAACTACGTTGGGCGCAAAAAGTGGAGCGGATTTTCGCCTTATTTTGGGGTCCCTCTTTCTCATTCATGAAACTTACTAACAAACGTAATAATTTTTTTGATAGAATTTTTTTCTGGCTTATCAAGAATATTCAGCCAAGCATTCCTTATCTCACACATATCCGTACTTTCGCTTATACATGAAAACCTTACAGTTTTAAAAAATTGACATTCTACTAAAAGGTGATACACTGGTTCTGTATTAAATCTATTCTCATGACAGTAGATACAATAACCATCAACATTCAAACTGCAGGTTTTATTCTTGATTATAAGTCTAGGTATGAACTTATTTATCAACCTTAATTCTGCTATAATTCTGATAAAACCGAGTGGTGTTCTTGACAAAGCTAAGTATTTCTGAGGTCCTTCTCACAAGGTTAATTGAGGGTAAAGTATTACAGCAGAGGACGAGTGGGCTCGCTTTAAATCTTCTAGATATAATATTTTATCATAAGCTCTTATCCATGCCGATGTATTCTTTTGAAGAGAGGTAAGAGAAAGAAATTCCCAATCGCCTTGTATCCCAATATTTTTAAATATACTTCTAACCTGGCGGGCCCAGTTGTATTTTGCTAGGGTTGACAAATAATATTTTAATATATGCAATTCTCTTAATCTTAAATAACATTTCTTCGGGTATCGATCGTCGGACATATTGAGAATTTTCTCTATCCAATTGAGAATCAACACAAAAACTCTAACTGCAAGTTGGGATGCACCTATTTCTAATCTGACAGCATATCCAGTAGTATTTTGTGGAACATGGAGGATTCTCTAATAAAAAGTAGTTTGAACTTTTTCTATAAAATCTAAATACCTGAGACTCCATATGTGCGCACCATATATTAAAACGCTGGATATAAGACTATCGAAAAGTCGAACAATAGGGTTCCATGAGTTAAGTTTTAATCTGTGAATCAGAGAAATCGTTGCTCCTACAGCGAGGTTAGATTTACGAACAGCTTCATCTTTGGCCTTGACAAAAAGTGCAGATTAGGTGAATCGGGTGCCCAGGTGGATGTAACTTTTAACAATATCAATCTCGGAAGTTCCGTACATAAAAGGTGGGTATTTTTTTGTTATGGCCATGACCTCCCTTTCTGTAGATTACTATATTTGTTTTTTCTATGTTAACTTCGAGCTCGTTTATCCTACAGTAATCCAATAATCCTTCAAGAATCCTACGCATTCCAACCAGGGAGTCCGTGAAGAAAGCCAAATCGTCGGCGTAAGCTAAGAGCAATATTTCCAAGATATTGTCTATTGATACACCTCTGATAACTCTGGCATACATAAATTCTTGTAAATCAGCAATTAAAAATGCAAACATTGTTGGACTTAGAACCTCCCCCTGCATGACTCCTTTCGTTACATCTACCGATCCGGAGACGCCCTTATTTCCCTTGATCGCAATGTTAGCTTTAGAGTAAAAGTCCATTACCAATCTAATAAATTTTGACCCACAACCCTTCGAGATTAATTTGTTCCATGTGATATTATTACTAACTGATGGAAAGGCTGATTTAAAATCAACACTGGAAGGAGTTGTATGTCTTCAGCCCAAGCTGTCAGCCTTTTGGAAAGACTTTGCGTAAATATTTTTGTAACAAAGTTAACTAAGGCAATAGGGCGGTAGTTAGCAGGATCAGTGACATCCCCTTTCTTGTGTATCATTCTAAGAAATGTTTGAGACCACGATATTGGGACCTTTTCTTCATCAATTATTTTATTAAATAACGAGTTTAAGTAAAGGATCAGATTGCCGGGCAGATTTTTTAAAAAGTCATAGATAATACATCCGGACCAGGGGTCTTACCATTTTTTGACTGTTTCAAGCTTAAAATAGTTTCATCAAGAGTTATATGTGAGTCAAGATAAGGAGTTCGAAAATTATTAATCGGTATTAAGTAAGAATTTGAATCCCGGACTGGGTAGAGAGATTTCAAGTACTGTTCCCATATGTTTTAGTCTATATCATCATAATACGAATGTTTGAAATTATAGCTATTTACTCTTTTCCAGAATTGTTTAGAGTCAATTGCATTCGCGAGAGAATCTCATAAGGAATTTTTATAATCTTCTTTCTTGGAATCTAATAATTTTGTATGTACTTTTTTACAGTTCGTATAAATCGACACAATATCTGGATTGAACTTTTGTTCCTCGCATTTCTTAAGTACTTGTTTCAGCTCTCTTTTGCTTTTTCTACATTGTGTATCAAACCATGATTTCGAACGACTCAGTTTTTTAGATGGTTTTACGATCATTTTAAGTTTGTCGCTGTCACTCTAATAGCATTAATTAAATTTTTTGAAAGGTCATCTATCGACAACATTGCAGAGTTAATATTTGGAGGATACTGGATAATTTCTTTAAATTTATCAGCAAAGTCATTATTCCACTTAAAAAAGGGGTGCTCGAATCGTTCGCATAATTTAAATTTGAGTGATCTAATAACTTCAAAGCTATAGGAAAGTGATCCGATCGAGTTGGAACTTTCAGCACTTGGAATTGATTGAATTCCCACACTCTTAGGCCAGACAAAATCTATGATTGAAGAACTTTTTTCTGTTAGGAATGTGCATTGAGCTGGGCAGTCGCTTTTAGTTCTCCCATTAAGGACAAAAACCCCATTTTTTCTTCAAAGCTTTCTACCATCTCTTTTCCCCTTTTGCCTAGATCAGCGACCAGACTTGTTCTTACGTCATACAAATTCAAATTTTTACACAGAGTTTCCTCCTCTAATTGATTCATTTCTCCAATTTTACCGTTAAAATCCACTCCCACAATTATTCAGTATTCCGGATATTTCAATGACAGGTCAAAGATTATTTCGTTTATATTGAACAGAAAATGATCAAAATTAGAATGGGGGCTAGAGTATATTGATCCAATAACTATATTAAAACTATTACCTTCGAGTTTAATAAAAATGTAATCCTCTGCCGCACATATCATTTCCATTTTAATATTTGTTTGCGTTGTTGATGATGAGTAGACCCCCCTTTGCTCTTCCTTTTGAGAATTCTCTGGTAGCCGTACTGTAGACAACTTTACAGTCACACATATGATGTAATCTGTAGTAGTATAATTGTAGATATCGTCTAGATTATTAATTCGTCTTGCATTCCAAAATATAATTCGAGATGCTGGTACTCTTGTCGAACCGTTTATGAACTTGGGTTCGACTTAGAGCCTTCGCCTGCCGGTGTTTCCTTTAAAAAAGGTTTCATCTAATTTCCTTTTTTAGTATGTTTTATTTTGTTATTGAAACCTTGGCTGGAAGAATCTGATTTTGGAGGGCGACCTCTTGTTCTTTTCCTGCTAGCAGAAGAGCTTAAAGAAGATGTTGAGATTCCCCCATTATTGTTGATAATCTCGAAGCTTCTTGCGTATTTCTCTTTGTGCATGAGTAAAGTCATTTGCAAAATATACCTTCAAAGAGCGCAGATTTTTAGCCTTCTTAAATATTTCGTCTTTGAATCTCGAGTTCGTAAAAGTAACTAGAACAGGTCTTGTTCCCTCTTTTCTTCCAATTCTGATAACCCTTTCGAAGCAATCAATAGGAATGATATTTGTAGCTTCCTTTAAAATCTTGTTAACCGTGTCAAAAAGATTTTCGTTGTTGGTGGAATCGTCCTTCACATTGTAGAGAAAAATATTCCTAGATCTTTCCTTTATATCAAAAAATTCTAGCTTTTTCTCAAGAAGATTAATCTTTTCTTCGAATGTTTTGTTCTGTTCTTACAAAAGATCACATCTGGTTTTCTAGATTTTAAGTTCTTCCAAGATCTTTTCATCCCAGCTCTTTAAAACTTTAATATCCTCAGTCATTTGTTGAACACTCGGTCCTGTAGATTTTACATTCTCTAGAATGAATTGTAAGAGAGATTTTAGCTCTTCGTTGGTCGTCATAACTAGCCAATTTACTCTCACTTTGCACTTCAAAACACAAAATATGAATAAGCTACGTAAGCTCTCAGAAAGGGTTGACATGGAGCGACCGACCAGGGGCCTATTTCATAAAAACTACAAGTTACAATTTACAAGTACAAGTCTAGTAACTTTTTGCTTGTATTAATAGTGTGCGTTTCACAAAGCCTTTCGCACATTTTACACGTTACAAGTACGGCGACTCCTTTTACAAGTATTATCTCGCAGTTTTACAAGCGTTTTGTTTCATAAAACTTATGACTTGTAAGTAGCACTTGTGATTTGTAGACAAATTTCATAGGGTCTTTGCGGTTTTGTAAAAGTGGTGAAAGTAAATACAAGTTATCTTTTAAGAGAGTTTACTGAAATTTCTGACCATTGAAATTGGTTTATGGATTAATTAAAGAACCACTTATTGGAGTGTAGATATAATTATCGGTTACACTTAAGTTTATGAAGCATAATATTCGGTAAAAGGCGTGTCTATATTTGAGGTTAGGAAAGTCTAGAAAACGTTGCCCGTGATCCGTATATTAATTGTTTGTAATTTGAGTCACACATCGAAAGGACACAGTAAAAAAGAGGTTACTACTAACGTAATTGAAATATAGGATTTATACACAAACTTCTATTAATTTCATAATAGTTACTTTTTAAATATTTTATTATCTACCACCGGAAAGTATCGATATGCTCCTTGAACCAACTTTTACAATATATATGAAACTGATTTTTTTTTTAAATAACAGCACGAAATTAAATTATTTTTCTCATTTATTTTTTAAAAGTTATTAACGGGAATCCTGCAATACGCAGTCACCCTAGGAGGTTAGCTGCCATGATACGTTAATTTCGTCTGCGCGAAACTTGTAAAAGCGCTTGTAAATTGTAGGAGATATTACTTGTAATTACAAGTGGACGGAAAACTCTGGTGAAACACAAAATACAAGAACTTGTAATTACAAGCTAGTAATATAGTAACTTGTGAACTTGTAATTTTTATGAAATAGGCCCCAGCTCGGAGGCTTGAACGGTAAATCTACTATAAATGTATAAGCTTGCTAATTAATAAGCTGTTATAATATAAGAAATTCCGATGAAAAGGGGATCAGATAATTTGTAGACGGCCCTGATTTAAATTGGTGCGAAACTCACCCCAACGTTTTCGATTGTTAATAGCGTTAATACCTTTAAAAGCGTGCGATTATGTTGTATATAATGTATTGTAATTTAATGTAATTATTTACCTTAAATTGAGTATGTGTGCCCACGATATATTTGTAAATTCTATGCTATGTGTAAGTATGTGTGTAGTAGTGATGACCTGCCATAGAATCTGGACGTAGCAAGAATGTTTTTTTTCTGCTGGCGCATAATATTTTAATTGACTGTCATGTAGAATTCACATATTTTGAGAGGTAGAATTTGTTTTCTTTGCCTGAAACTGTACCTAACAGTTCGTCTAATTTTACATAACGGGTAGGTAATGGAATCTCATTTTACCCAGCTGCCAGGTAATCTTTATTATCTAGTTGTATAATTTCTTACTGAATCGCGAGTGAATTTTTGTTAATAATTCGTATTTCACATACGATTTTATTGTAGAAAAACAGTAGTTCATAATAAAATAATAAACGATTTTGGTGGATCGTTCTCCTCATTTGTTATATTTTCAGATGCTTTTTGGTGAGTCCGCTTGCCTCTCACGTTTTGGGTTGTTTTTTGGTATTAATCTCCTTGACTCTAACAATTTGGAGTGCTTTTTGATGTGAGTCTCCTTGTATTTCACATTTTGGGATGTTTTTTGGTGCCTCTCCCCTTGCCTCTCACAGTGGTACCTTAAAAATGATTTTTTTTATTGAATTTAACGTTCACTATTGGAAGTACATAAGTTTAGAAGATTAATTTCTCCCAAAAGAAGGTCCTACAATTCAATGATAGGTGTATAAGTAATTCAAAATTATATAACCTGAAAATATATTTTGAAAACATTTTATGCAGATATTCCATCAATATCTCAGCCAATAGTTCAGCAACGTTGCGCGACAATATATTTAAGCAAGATTTCACGGACACTTTTGACACACAAAAGTCGAGCGTATTTTCAATATTCTTTTGTAATATTGCAGAAATATTTCTCTGACCAATATTGTCTGGGCCGGACATATTAATAGTTCTTGAACGTTGCTACAATATTCATTTGGAATGTTGCCAATGTTTCAATTGAATATTCTAGAAATATTTCTGCAACATTGCGTGTTATGGGGGCAGTGCATTTTCACTGATAATTATTTAGAGAGACAGGTATGAATCTGAAATGACAATGAGATATAAAAGGATAGACGGGAATAGGCGAAGTTTATAGAAGTGGGGATTGAAAGGGATAGTATTAGAACTATATTGGGAAAGAGGCCGAAAAAGATCGACGGGTATATGCGAGGGATATGCAGGTAGGGGGGAAAGGGAATTGAAATAGGTACATGTCAATTTGTATTAAAAAGGAGATAGAAAAAGGTAGAGGGGCATAGGCGAATGATAGTTCGGGATAGAGAAGTGAGGATTAAACGGGAGAGAAGTAGAAGTATACTTACAAGGAAGTAGAGAAAGATGGAGATAGAAACAGATATAGCTGGATAAAAAAGAGATAGAATGAAGAGAAGCTGGATAAACAAGTGATAGAAACAAATTCAGGTGGAATATGGATAGACAAGGGATGGTGTAGGATAAATAAATTGAGGAGTGAGCGAACAAAACATGTTAAATCCATTCGAGATGATTCCTCAATAATTATACAAATGCTGTATTTTAAAATCACCGGAGATGAAAAAACAATTCAAATAGGATCATGTACATGAGACCATCAAGCTGGTTATCCAATATTATTGCATTATTGAATCTATTAGCTTGGATTAATGCAGTTTTTATAACATGTTGCACACTTTAGTACAAAATATAAGGATTTTTATTCATAGGTTTTGAAGGTTACAGCATTTTTAAAGCGCAAGTTTAATGAGATAGAACTTTTTTGTGAACCAAGGGTCAATAATCATATCCCTTGAGTCCTGAAAATGCTAAAACTATGCATCTTTTTTTTTTATGGATTTATCATGTTTTGTTTGTTTACTTCACACTTCCCCTTATCCGTTACTTTCTTAGAGATAGAAAATGATTAATAGTGAGAGAATGTCTATCTTTTTACTTCCAGCAGGGAAGAATCAGTTTACAAAATCGTGAATACGCATAATATGGCTCAATTGAAGAGTTGTTTAAAATACTCTGGAAGCAATAAAGGAATAGAAACAAGACTGATAAGTTTTCCAGGTGATAATAAGGTAAAGGAATAAATTACTGATTGTGAACCATTTGTCGAGAAAAAAATTGATTTACTTTGACCGAAGCAATTAATATGTATTTTTCTGAGTAAAAGGTATTGAGTGTAGATCTTTATTAAGACTCTAAAACAAACAAAACTTAAAACTAAATAACAAAATTGTGAACATAGGATGAATTTAATCTTCGAAATGGACAATATAGGAGCGTGCACGATGACTGTTCTCTTTGCCTATACAGGGTGTCCCAGGCTCAAGTGTCCAGACTTATATAGATAGCTGTATAAAAATAACAAAAATAAATAGAAAATTCCTTTTCCGAAAATGAGTTGAAGCTTTAGTTTTTGAGTTATAAAATATGTAGGCTGGACAAAGTAGGAACGCGGCATAAACAGACGTGTGTTCATGAGCAAGATTCCAACGTAGTTCTTCGGTTATGGAATAATTGGTCGGTTCCGGTAATCGAATAATCGACCGTGGAAATCGAATCTTCGACCCCGATTCCTCCCGTACTGGCATAAAAACTGCTTGAAAACTGGTACGGTACTGCGCCTGTTGTAAGATTCGGCACAATACTGTATTTTCCACTTGGGGCCTACCTCGGCCCTTGATAATGTCCAATCTTAAAATAAAGTGTATAGTAGGGTGAACCGAAAAATAAAATTGTTTAGTTTTTCCATCAGAATGGGACAAGTCTCATTCTATATATAAAAATAGATTTCTGTGATTTTTCTACAGATTTTTAAAACGATATTTTCCGTTAAAATAAATTATTTAAAATTAGAAGTTCGAAAGAAGTCATTGTTTTTCCAGATTTCAATGCTACTTCTACAGTACAGTATATATAAACTTACATAAAGTGACAATTTTACTTAAAAACGACATTTTTTTTGTAAACTCAAGTGCTTAGAAGGCGTAAATTTTTGTTTACTATTTATTCTTTTTAAACGCCTTTTATACCATCAAGACCCATAAGAATCTAAAAGAGTACTTCAAAATATTTAAAAATGTGACTTTTTTGCGTCAAAGAGTAAAAAAATATTTTTCGTGATCATGGAATTATTGTGTTGTTTGTGATTTCTCCGTAGTTTGTTCTAAACCAAATTAGTATTTTCTCTTAAGGGCATGCACCAGACTGTCACGTGACCTTAACAGTCACACCTTCAAATACAAACAGGAAAAAAAAAATCTCCAAAGCCTCAGTGATAATTTAACTATTCGAAAAAAATACTTGAAAAAAACGTAGACAATCGGAAAAAGACTCGCAAAGCTCGTAGGGTGTGAGACACCCTGTGTAACCGTTAAGTGTTAAGTGATCTACTCTTTAGAGTAGTATCTCTTACTTGGTTCTATTTTGTTATGGAAAAACAATAATTACTAATAATTTGTAATTACTAATAAAAGTATTATATTATTATTAGACAAGTATTAATAGCGTTGTTTTCGAGAAAATTATTACAGAAACATAACCTCAGAATAAAATGCCTTAACTAAATGGAAATTAATTCAGGGGCGTGTTTTGTGAACATATTTAAATATTGTCGAGTACACACAACCGTAACCACAAATAAGTAGAAGGATTAAGCATAATGACACACCTGACGAAAAAGAACTTCATGTTCTGCAAAGGGGTTAGTAATCTCATATTATTGCAAATTAAGAGAAAATACTAATTTGATTTACAAAAAACTATGGAGAAATCACTCGCAACACAATTCCATAATCGTGAAAAATATTTTTTTGCTCCGTAACGCACCAAAGTCACATTTTTAAATATTTTGAAGTCTCCTCTCAGATTTTGATACGTCTTTGCGTTATAAAATACGCGTAAAAAGGATGGATAGTAAGAAAAAATGTACGTCTTTTAAGCACTTTAGTTTACAAAAAAAATTTCGTTTTTATGTAGAATTGTGACTTAACGTAAGTTTATTCAGCACCACAATTTTTCTTCTTCAACATTTTTTTTTTTGAAATCATATCGCATATTACGATGTACAAATTTGTACAGGGGGGAATGATTATGGAGATAACTGTCGAAGCAGCATTGGAATATGTCGAAAAAATAACTTTTCTCGAACTTTCAAACTTTAAATCATTTCTGCTAACGGAAGACATCAGTTTCAAAATCTATAACAAATCACAGACATCGATTTTTATATAATTATAATAAGATTTTTCCTATCTTTAGCAAAAAACTAAAAAAAAAATATATATTTTTCGGCCCACCCCAATGTCGCCAAGTAGTATTAGTTAATTAATTCGTAAATGACAGAAGATTATTACAAATAATAGCTTTGTGTTCAGAATAAAATATTTGAATATAATTTTTAATTTTGGTATCTTTTTTCTCCCGTCTTTTTCTAGTTTAAAAATTTGGTTTATGGACATAGCACAATATAATCCTGTAAACTGAAGTGGTCTTAACATTTTCAAGTAATAATTTTTATAATTTTTAAGCTGAGTATCACAAGAAAAAAGTAAATTTTGTATTAAAAACAAGTGTTAAAAATGTTACATTTACCTAATTTTACATGAGAATTTAATAAATATTCATATATACAAAAATTGAAAAAAGTCAATTTTTTTAAATCGGGTCGCCATGTGCAAATAATGTTCTGAAAAATTAATATTCATCTAATGGACTCTCAGTAAGGAATTTATGCGATTTAACAAAACAAAAATCCCACTCGTGATCTTTACCTTGTAAGTGGCTACGACATATAATCACTTCTGCGATACATTAATTATTTCACCGTCAGTGCACTTCGGTAAATGCCTGTCTCCTAAATTATTTCTCAATTTAATTTCACAGTTTCTCAATCTATTTTGAAACTCTAAATTGCACAAAAATTTATTAATCTCTACATGTGAAGAATGAAGGCAAGACTGGTTCTCTCCTTTATGTTAGATTATCGAGAGTTGTTTTTCGCGTGGTCATCGTACCGTGTCCATTTAATTCGTGGTGCTAAATTTCAGAAGTCAATTAAAAGTGCTATTGGCTAGAAGTACCACGCTTCACCCTCGTGAATTAGGAATTCGTGATGAAAAATGTTCAAGACAGTGAAATATTTCTTCTTGTACATTAAAAAAAAAACTTTAAAATCGGTTAACATGTACGACCTCTGCAACTTTTTGAACCAAAAATTCCACTTTTTCCTTACTGTGAGTCAAGACAATTATTGTCGTATCTCTTAATCTTGATTTTTTTTAGTTTTCCGTAAAATTATTTTTAAATATCTCTCTTCTAACGAAACGTAAGCAAAAAATGCTTGTTTAAAGATTTTGTGTAAGAAAATTAGACAACACTTTAAAAAGGGTTACAATAATATAATTATGTTCCGTTTTTACAAATTTCTCTATTAGAAGATCCAAACATAAAAAAATTCACATCTCACGAAACAGCCATATTTCTTGATTATTATTTTTTGCAATATAGTGTGTTTGAAAATTTGCTTCTTTTTCAAACATTGTGTTATATTAGAAAGTTTTAAATCTTGGAATAAGTAATAATTCCGCAAGTACCGTATCCTGGTAAATATTGTAAAAAAATTGCGAAATCTTTGATGACTGGTGTAATCATTCTTTAAATATCTTCCTCGTTATCACTTTTTTGCACAAGTCATTTCAGTTGCGAATAATGGAGAACCGATAAAAATTAGAGTATTGTATAACTTAGAACGCGTATCGCACACTCCTTCCTTCCGTCTTATTAAGAACATTAGTGTTAAATAGCATTCAAGTTATGAATGCTTACAGACAAATAAGTCTGTTTGCTCCGTATGTAATTCG
>CAKNWU010213426.1:486-13583 GCA_932072015.1 Andricus quercustozae | reverse complement strand
TATATATATATATATAAATTTACTTACATCTTGAATGTTGAATTTGAGGACCGAACTCATGTAATTTGGAATTTTGGTCAGAAGCATCCAAAAGCCCCAAGTTTGAGCAGATTGTACAACCAATAACGCCCAGACCGGTCCAGAAAATAAAATTTTTTTCCATGGTGTTGGTATTGGCTAAAAATCAGATCAACAAAGCAATAAATAAACAAGGCACGATTTCTCACACTTAATAAATTACATTTACAAGTAAGTTCGACGCGTTGCTTTTTTATCTGATGCTCACGAAGGCCGAGAAACCTCGATAACAAATAGATTTTACACAAAAATACTTCAATAATAGAAAACATCTTTATTCTAATGTCATTGATATCTTTCTATAGAAATTTATCGTAATCAACAATTTACGAAAATTTCGTGAAATTCAACGAATAAAAGTTTATTATTATTATTATATAAAAGTTTACTTGGCTATAAATTTTAAGCAAAATTATTGATGGTCGCCGGCATATCAGACTAATCAAAAAGAATGATCCGTAATTAAATTAATCAAATTAGTCAAAACTGCACAGTTAATAAAATAAAATATTGAGAGTTTTATTCATATAATGTGCGCAATTGTGTCCTTCAAGATAAAATCCTAATCTCATTTGTCATTGGCAATCTATAGGGAGAATATTAAACATCATTACAATTATCAACTGCAATCTGATTTTTATCCGCAGGAAGAGAGGTCTTGATAAGACTGAGATAAAATATACTTCAGAAGGGGGATTACCTTTTTGACTCTTTTCTTTTAGTTTGATCTATGCCTTTTTTTATTTACGGCTTGAAGATCATCGTAATAATTTTGAGAATTTTAAAGTATTTTTTTTTTCACAATTTTAATTACTCGCAGTAAAAATGCTAAAAGTCAACAAAATTAAGAATTCCATCTGTTCGTCAATGACCCCTATTTTATTTATTTTATTTGCAAATGAAAGCAACATCATTAGCAAAAGGTAGTAGTAATTACTTCTGGTTTTCAAGAATCGATTGATGTGGAAATTTACCTCGCTGGTCTCGGTGACTCCTAGACTGACCTCGATGTACTCTTTCTCGTCGAGGGGAATGCCCCGGTGTTCCGAAGGCGATTCCTTACCAAGGAAGTACCAGACGATCGACCAAAGCAAGCCGATGCCTCCCCAAAAATAGAAAATGCTGGGCCATCCCATGAATGATGCGGCGAGGACACCTGAACTTTGCAGGGCAATCACGTTTCCGACCCATCCACCGGCATAAACGAATGTCGCTGGAGAATAAAAAAAACACAATTTATGTGAAGTTAGTCATCAAGCATGAAGAATAGGTTCAAAACAATCCGCACATTTTTAAATAAATGAAGAAGGCCCCATTATTAACACTCAGAAAAATGTTTGTATGAAAAAACGAATTCTTTCTTTGATATAGGGTGAAGCGATTTTTTTTTTATTTAAACAAAATTTATTGGATTCAAACACGGCATTGTTTAACCCAAACAAATTTTATTTTAATCAAACAAATTCTATCTTTGTCATAGGCTCAAACAACTGTTTTTTTATTCAAACAAACATTTTTCTGAGTGTACTGTCCCATTTTCAGTATGTAGTAGAGCATATGCAGTATACAGCATATACACGGTCGAATTATTATTTGAACAGTTTATAGTACAGTATACAGTATAACGATAAACATTGTGCAAAGAAAATTAATACAGTTTCTGAAAATTTATAAAGCATATACAGTATATGTAAAGCAGAATTACTTTAACAGTAAACAGTAAAATATATCATTTACTATATAATACTGTATAAAGCACCACGAATGCACAGTACAATATAGTATACACTTTATATAGTATTTCCAGAAGAGGAATTAGTTTTTTAATATATAGGACAAAATAAACAGTAAATCATACCTAGTTTTCACAGCATAAGGTATAGTACAATAGAGGCTGTGAATACCGCAGTAAGTTTTGCTAAGCAGGCATGACTGCATTGTAGATCTTCCGACAATGAGTAAACATCGTATTTTTGTTGCAGCAGAATTTACCACAATACCCATTACTATCATAATAAATTCCTTATGATAGGTACCGAAAGTTACCATACGTTATCATAAATTTCTCATAAGTTACCATACACATACAATAATTTATGGAAACTTATGGTAATTTATTTTAACATATTGGTCCTGTATGGTAACTTTCGGCTTCTTTCTTAAACTGAAGCGTGATGGTTCAGTTTGGACTCTTATGAAAGATTTTTATTAAAAAAAGGAATATTTCTCTCTTTCTCACTGAATTCAAAGATAACAAAAGAATAAGTTATTCATCATAGATTCAAATTGAAGTTTCCTTTAGTTTATTTTCGGGAAACAATACAATTAATTTAAAAACAGACACTTCAATATATAATGAAGATAGTTCTATTAAATTTTTATGAGAAAGGGTACTCATAATTTCTGGGTTTGTTGTTTGAACAATTAAATGTTTTCAGAAATATTAATGATCATATATAAAAAATGTAAATAGTATCATAACAATAAGTAATTTCGAATTCATATCTGCATTTATAATTAATATCAACACACGATAGAAATATTTGCTAATAGTTTTAAATTAAAATTGCCCTGATGAGGAAGCCTAAGCGGCTTCGAAACATGTTGGTCCCTAGGAGTATAAAAAAGACGGATAAAGAATAAGGAAAAAAGAGCGAGGTGGTTTGGTTGTCTCTTTTATTCTCCCTCTTTTATCCTTTGTTATATAACTGTCTCTAATATGAGCCGATTACACTGTTGTTTAGTGACAAACTTCTCTCATTTTAACTCCTTTTGTGCAATTATATTACACAAATTGACTTTCTTGAGTATATGTTTTTTAAGAAGCTGAGTTTTGGAAACATATACTTCTTTTTAAGCCTTCTTATGCAATTTTGTAGCACAATTTGACTTTTTTAAGTTTATGTTGTTTTTTAATTTCATTTTCAAAATTTAATATATGAGACATTAAGCCATAGACCTTGGTGACGTTTTCTGAAGTTCGATTCTTTATAGTTTATGCCGTCCTCAAAAGTTCAGTTCGCGGTCAACTCTAAGAAGACTGTAGTATCTGAAGGTAACTAAGAAAGTGGACCACCATATGTGCTTTACGCCCTTTAAAAGGTCAAAAATGATCTAGCAACATCGAATAAACTTTGAAGGACATACAAATTGAAATCTATTTGATAATCGCCAATAAACTCATCGTCGTAAAACCTATAGAACGCAGTAAAACTTACTTCAGTAGCAAAACTTACTACGGCACTCGAGAGAATTTCCTCTTGTGTCAGGATTATGCTTCTTGACACAAATGGAATTTCTTCTTAAATTTAAGGTTAAAATGAGTATCATTTTTCTCTTTTGCGACAAAGTTCACCTAATCTTGTAGCCAAATAATATCATTTTTAAACAGAATATTCGATTTGTGTTAAACAGATATTCAAATCGTTCAAAAAAAAAAAAAAAAAAAAAAAAAAATCAGGTAAGAGGACGATGCTTTTGTTTCAAGACAAATTTTTCTCTGAGTGGGTATAAACTGCCTCAAAATATCATATTTTGAAAATTATTGCAAGTTTTTAAATCTTGAAATGCATTAAACATTGTGAAATGTCAAACGATAAGAAAAATGTTCAGAAATAGTCATCGTCACGAAATATTGATAAAAAGGATATTAAATAGAATAGTAAACAATTTTTATCAACACTAATTCTCTGATTTCGTATACTTGTAGTTAAGATTAAATTATTTATCAGCGTCTCAGATTAGCAGTTTGGGGACGCCCCTTACCCTCAATATTTACACTCTCACCCCTACTTATTATATTTCGCCCCTTCCTCCCCAAACAAAGATAAACTTTTTCTTACACAGCATCCCGCGTTCCTGGAATGGCACCCACTTTGCTAAGAGGGTATGTAGAATGGGGGGTGCAACACCCTGACACAATCCGGCTATAACCCTACAAGCGCAGACTGCCTGCCAGCTTCCATTGTGAGCTGCCGTTGGGACCAATAAGGTTACGAGTCCGCACAAACCTATCGCAAAAGCATACATCTTCTGGGCACCCCAGCGTTGTGCAATCAACCCTGCAGGAATTTGGGTGCAGACGTAACCCCAAAAGAAGGAGCTTAAGATCAAATTCTTTGTGGTATCGTCCCAACTAAAGCCCTAGAAATTTTGAGAAAAAAATGGGGATAATTAATTGAGTATGAGAGGAAAATTAATAGTACATTGTGTCGATGGTGTAAAGAAGGAAAAATAGCCGTACGTCCTTGATACGCACGATACTTTTTGTCCTACCCTCCTTTAAAACAAGCATGTGAAGCAGATAGAGGATTTTTGGTGTACTTGAAAATTTTAGATTATAAGTGAAACGAAGAAATAGCGAACTTTGCAGGCGTAAAGTTTTATGTAGCGGGCGTAAAGTTTCATGTCGGCCCGGCGCGACGGAGGAGTGCGCGTGTGCGAACGTCACTGAGCAGGAAGTGGCCACATTACGCCTGTGCATGCAACGGCTCGTTTTCAAGGGGGGTCAGACAAAAAAAGATTTCTGGTCTAAGTAAATTCATAAGTGGAGGGGGTAGGATTGATAATTTCATTAGGGAGATAGGGTTTTTGGAATGAAATAGTGCTAGGGGTAAATTTGATAGAAAAAGGCAATGGCGTTAGAAAGGAGTGTATTAGTGAAACGTCATTTACTCCTATTTTCTTCAAATAAATTTTCTATCATAGTAAAAAATAAATTACCACCCCCTGTCCAACCGACAAAATCAACCATCTTTATAAAAAAAATTGAAATTGGTTAAAACAGCGAGGACAAAAATTGAATAGCTGAAGACACAGCATTGAATACAGTAATATACATTGTACATCACTGTTGACTATATTACAAAATTTGGTGTCTTATCGAAAACTGTACACAACAAACTTTGTAGCAGAATACTAAACATTGCAGTACTTAGTATTACAGTAAAGTACTTATAGGTATTACCGTTGAGATAGAATACTACATCTTGAAGTAAATGATAATACTGTATATTTTGCAGTACAGTGCATAATGATGTCAGTAAATTACTGTACATACTAATACTGTGTACAATAATTCAAGTGCACTGCTGTATATCATATAACAGTACACAGTAAAATGAATTGTAACTAATATACAGTGGATTAAAGTATACATTATTGTACTGTAGGACAACGTGCATGGCAATTTGTTGTTCATTATTCTATAGTTATATCATATTGCAAAGTTCAATACAGCATTATGCAATTTATTATACATTTACTGGTATTCAGTCAACATAATTTTACAGTCGAAAATACTGTATATCATCATACAGTAAAATATATTTACAGTAGTGTGCAGTAGATATCAGTATGGAGTACTGTAGAATCTGATACTAATTTTTTGTTTATAATTACCTCAAAATCTGGATTAGCAGATTTGGAATTTGTCATGGCCTCGACAGCTACTGACATTGAGACTCTTATCACATAGCAACAAAAGAAGCCTCCTGTCATTAAAAGAATTTGAATGTGTCTACAACCAATGAGAGCTGAGGACAAAAAAATACAAATTTTACAATAAGTTTAGTTAAAATCTTGAAAAATAATGCAAATATTTTGGTATTTTGACAAATTTTTTTGAAAATTGTGAAATATTAAAATTAAATTAAACTTATAATGTGTCAAAGAATCGTGGGCATCCGAATATTAAGGTATGACGCAAAATGTAGGAAAATATTGTAAAAATTGTGCAGTGAGAAGAAATTATACCGAAAGTAGTAAAATGCGGTAACATAATAAAAACTTTGAACATAAATTAAACTTGTGCAATGTAGGAAGAAGAGTTAGAAGAAGATTGATGAAGAAACAATTAACCTACTTAAGTGTCGAAATATATTGAAAATTGCGAAGTCCTTAAAAAGATTCAATATTTCGAAATGTTAAATGAAAATTAAAATTTTTCACTGTTGAAAAATAATTAGCCTTACGAAATATTAATAAACATTGCATATTATGACACATTTTAATCATGACCAATTCTGCCATTTTATTACACATTCTTTTCTAAAAATAATTAGTGAAAAACTATCGTCTATTTCTTCCTAAAAGGTAACCATTTTTAATTACTAATCTCATTTAATTTTGCTCGTTTAATTTTCTTGTAAAATACACCTAAGTGGAATAAATTAAATTAAAGTAAGGAGGATAATCATTTGTTTTCAAGTGAGCAATAACGATTGTGAATGGAATGTCACACACTCGATAAGATTCTACAAACATAATGACCAGAAGCTGCACTCAAAACAATATGTTCGCAGTGATTTCTGCTCATGCTTACATACATTATTTTCATTTATAATTATGTCCATAAAATACAATCTGAGGATATTAAAACTTTTCAGTCGTTCTTGTTAATTTTATGTTACTTTTATTAATTTAATAATTCAAATTGAGTTTATTTAATTTATTATAAAATTAATTATTTTTATCATTATAGTAAAATAAAATATAGAATAAATATAATAATGAAATTATAAAATGCAAAATGTTTAAATAATCTCAAATATGAAAATTATTATCTAACAAAATATTCAATATAAAATTATTTTAAATTATTTTCATTTGAAGATTGTTATAAAAGGCATAAAGAGTAGTTGTGGTGCTCAAACATTTTCAATCCGGGATTTTACAACAAATTAGAGAAACATTATCTTAAAAATGTCACTTAATGACTAAAGTTGACTGAAGTCTAATAAAATCGATCTCGTGTGGCTTATCGTACGATGACGTATTATTGATTGATAAAAACAGGTGCAACGAGACCACAAATCACATCGCACGTGCTTTCAATATTTCCCATTATTATTGATTTTCGATAATCTTTAGATTTTTGTAAATTTTCATTCAATTATTTTAATTAGGCCAATTCTTTATTTTCTTAATGAATAATTTGTAGCAATGTATTTTCATAATTTCTACGATTATTAAAAGATTAATATCTTTGTCTACAATAAGTATAATATATTTGCGATAGATTTTTTGTTGAAATAGCTTATATTAATTGTAATTTTTCAATATTAAAAGTATGATATTTAGCAAATAATTTTGATAAGAAATTAACACAAAAAAATATGTGATTGACTCATGAAGGTACTTTCTTTATACAAGTCATTAAAAAAATTAAATAATAATAATTTAATTTCGAAAAAGTAAATTAAAGTAGATAAGTTGATAAATAAGTTTGTTCAGGCTCAAATTTTTACTATTGAGAATATCTTGCTTTTATTATTCTAACATTTTCTTTGGACACACAGGAATTTAAAAATATACATATCAAAATCATCAAAATTACTTAAATTACTCAAATAAAAAATTATTAAATAAATAAACCTGTAAACAATTTTGAAAAATGCTGTAATGTTGTATTTTGCTAATTGATATTTTTTTTATTTTTAAAAACGAGCTTACCTTTTGGTTTATGAGGTGGGACTTTCATTTTTTCGGAAATCGAAATCCGCCTGGACGAAACCCTTCTTTGTGCGGTGGTCATTTTGGCTAAAAATCCGATACGGCAGCACGATCGGACACGATAATAGAACGAAGACTTAAACTTCCGATCGACTACAGGAGATCGATGGAGTGACCGCGGTTTTATGTCAAAGCCTCGAAAAGCGTTAATCCCCTCTTCAGCGTCTTTAAATCAAAGTGACCCTGCGTTAAACGCACGTACACATCTTCATAACACACTTTCTGAATCTGAATTACCGAAGAAATTCCGAAGAAGTGCAAATTTATCTAATAAAATAATTATCAATTGAATTTGTGGTTAAGTTTAATAATTAATTGCAAATTTTTACCTCATGTAATCCCATTTCAAAATATGTATTTATATTAATTTTTAAATTTATTTTTCTATATTAATTTTGTATATTGAGGTATATATTACATTGTATAAACTGTAGTGCAATGTATACAGCAGGTACAGTATGGTACACCCAGGCGGAAAAATTATACATGGTGGAAGACATTATGTATAATCTTCACTTCTTCATAGAAATAATGTATAAAACCTATTAGAATTATATATCATTTTTTCCACTTATTTTTCCGCCTGGGACAATACACACTATAAGATTTTACAGTAGCTTACAGTATATCACATTTATATAGTATAGCACATTTAACGATGGAAGTCATACAAAAAGTAGAATAGGGTATATTATATTATAGCGTGCAGTAATTTACAGTAGAATATTGAATACTATGGTGCGGTTTACCATAATTACAGTAGTATACTGCATATTAACTTAAAGTGTACAGTACATTATATCATCTTTACATAACAAAATTACTTTCCCTAAACGTTCTTGAAATCTAACAAAAAAATTTATTAAAAATATGTGTAATGGGTTCTTCACTACACAGACACAAATATGAGTACAATAGAAAACATTTTTGCGGACGTCGAAAATACAGGTTATCGTAAGATAAAAAGTAGTATGTCAATTTTAGGTATTTTCTTGTAATTCAGAGAATAAACATTATTTTATTCCTAACCTTCTTCATACATTGTTGTTAAAAAATATTGCAAAACATTCCCGATATTGTATATCACACATTTCATGGCCAAACGCAGTCCAGAAAATTGATAGTAAATGTAAGAAAATAAAGAAAACGTCGATTTTTTTAGGATTTTCACAAATTTCAAGGTAGTTTAGGCAGAGTCAAAATATTTGTATATGGCATTATCACTACAAAGGGATAGATCATCTTACACCAGAAGAAAATATAGTAGAATTTCTTTGAATAGTACTTTACAAGAGTATACATTCTTTCGTGGTCTACATAGTACACAGTATTACATATTTTTTAGTTTACTGTGAATCAGTGCGCGGATAGTTAAAATAACAATTTAAAAAGAGAACAATTAGGTTTTAGCTCTGATTTTATTATTTAATTTAGCAGATAACAAAAATGCATGTTTTAAAATAAGCTTATCTTAATTTGTCTACGTGGGTCGAAAAGAAGGCCTCGGATGCAAATATTTAATAATAATGGAAAGTCCTCATTATTCGAAAAGGTTTAATAATATAATTAACTTTTTTTGATAGAAAGAATGTACTTTTTTCAATTATTTTAATGATTTCCAGAGAAATTTCAATTATGAAAGAAATTCTAGTAATGTTAATCAACATTTGCAAAAAACAATTTAAATTACTTAAAGTTAATTTAATTAAAATACTTTTAATTAATATTTCGGATTTTTATTTTCATGAAATATTTGATCAGGTAGGATACCTTATTGAACATTTGATAACGTCGATTCGTAAAATGATTTTCTGTTTTTAACTAAAGCAAAATGTTAATTTAATCTTCATAAAAAATATTGAGACGGAAGATACACAGTACTTTAAAAAACACTTGTAATAAATTGTCAGAACCGTTACTCTACGACTGCGATCCTTGTTATTGTAAAGTTACCTTCGCTTTTTTTTAAGTCGTTAAGGATGAGAAACAAACGGAATTCGAATAAATCTACTGTAAGCAGTAAGAAAAAATGTTAAACGATACCAGGTAAACAGCAATGTTCGATTAGAAATCTTTGTAATGTATGCAACCCATCTTACATCTACGAATTTCATTTTAACGTCTAATAGAAAAATGCGCTTGATACAAATAGCTATAACAGCAAATTTGTAGATTTTTCCATTATTTGTCAACTTTCTCTCATTAGAAAGAAATCAATTTCCAGAATAAATATAACAAGTAACTCAAAAATTTTAGTTCAAAAACTTATAATAAGATTTTTTTTAATATAAAGTAAAATTTCGATAATAAGGAAATAAAGAAATAAACTAATTTTAATATTATAATCATAATAAGAAGGTATTAGTTTTATTTAAAAACTGACTATTGCGGATTTCTTTAACTCTTCATTTTTCGAGACCCCCTGAATCCAAAAAGACAGGTTTTACGATGATGTTTGTCGTCGTTGACATTGTTGTCGTTATTGTCTGTATAACGGATGAATTTTTAGGGACCAAAAAGAAAGGACGAGTTCGTTACCTAGCCTTTTTTCACTGACGGTTCTGGTTTTAAACACCAAAACAAGAAACTAAAAAAAAAATCCATTTTGCAGTCAAACTATGCAAAATACGAAAAAAAAGAAAAAAAAGTGATTTGAGTAAACAAAAACTGTTCACACAAAAAATGTATACAAATTTGTTATCAATAATTTTTTGATAGGTCGCGCAATTTTTGCTTTAAACGCTTTTTTTCAAAATGAAAGGTAATTTCATCAAGAATCTTTTGATTCGTATCCAAGAAAAATTAAAACGACAAATCAAGGAAAATAAAATTAAATCAATTTTTTTACTTTTTTTCAGGCAAAATTTATAATTCTGTAATATTGCCTTTAATTTTTTAAACTGTATAATTTAATGTTTAATATGTACAACTTCCATCAAAATCAAATCATCGGTTCCAGAAATGTCGACAATTTAAGAACATTATACCAAACAATATAATATGGTGCTAATCACATAATTTTGATATTTTTCAAAAATTCTTTGGACCAAAAATGTTTCTTATATATAGCACTATAATTTAACTAAGTCTTATAAATTTACTGAATTTATGAATTTATTATGAATATTATTGTGAATGTATTATTATTGCACAAGACTCTATAATCATCAACTGTCTCTCTAAATTTGAATTAGCAGAAATTTTACTAATTCATTCAGTGCACTTAATTTTAATTGCTGAATCAGTTTTTTTCAGAAGTTTACTAATTTCAACAGTTAAAATACCGGAACTGAAGTTAATCATTTATTCCGTAACTGCAGTGAATCAATTATAGACTTAGAATAAATTGATAGCGGAACCATTTTTGCATTAAGCTTTTGTTTATACTACAATATTATTTATAATAATAAAGTGTATTTTGAAATATTCATTTTATTAAATGAATAAGAAATTATTACATGTGTGAACAAATTTTAAACTTTAAACAATTTCGCATTTAAAAATGGTGCGAAAATATATTTGCAACATAACCTCTTAAGATTAACTGATTTCTTCAATACAACTATAACTGATCAATTAGTAATTTTAGTTTTACGAATCCAATCAATACAATTCTACTAATAGACCATTTTACCTAACTATCGGAAGTTTATTTACGCATGTGCGGCTTCCATGTGCATCCCGCGTAGTATGAAAGTTGCGCTCATATATTTTGTAAAAATTTATACAATTGTACATTTTGGCGGAGTGAAATTAAATGAAGATGATGTTCCGGGTGCAAAATTGGGCAAGTGTGAAATAGAAAAACGTAGTTTTGCTCAATTGTGATGGTGGTTAAGTTACCGGAAGCAACCTAATAGAGGTAAAAAAGTGAACTTGTAAACAGGTTTGCACGTTAAGTTTCTAATATTATTAATTTTTAATTATATTATTGTGATTGCTATAAATATTAAAGGTAATAGACAGGATTTGAGTATTGTAATTGTTTTAAAATCAAATTGGTGATGTTTTGGGAAGAAAATGATTTTAAAAAGTTCTTGTATAGTGTGTTGTTACAAAGCCGAAATTTTCGGATAATCCCAAATCTGTTACAAAAGAATATATAATTTGGAAGCATATTCTTACATTTTTGAATCTCAGTCAAAAATATGAATTAAATTAAATTAGAAAATTGACAATATACAAAAATATTGTAAATAAATGAAGTTCATAATACATTAAAAACGTATTACTAACAAAAATGCACATTTCGTGCTTGCATGCAACATTATTATTGTTACTGTAATTGATCATTATAAGTTGTCATAATATAATTTAATATATATTTAACAATATAATTTCAGAGTAAAAGGAATGTATAGAAAAAGGAAGGGACATCGATCCACAAATTGATGAAGGATCATGGTTAAGTTTGAAGGAGGCGAAATTGAGAGGTTTTACATTTCAAGCAATTATTACATTCTTCAAAATGTTTCTTGAAGTCTTCTGTCCTAATACGACCACTTCTGTATTGTAAACAAGGTTTCGGGAAACGTATCTTTTAACATAAGCCGTATATATACAACAGTTGTTGCAACGATCACAACAACTGGGTACAACAGAAAGTACATTGCACATGCGTAGTAAACTTTTCTATAGGTAAAATGGTCTATTAGCAGTGACACAATTCTGGCTACGGCAATTAGTAGAATTTAAGTGAGAATCAGTTATATTTTACTAATTCAAATTTAGAGGTACTTTCTTCTTCTTAGAAGAAATATTATAATAATTAAATAATATAAAATAATAATTGAAATAATTTTAATACAAAGGTTGGCATCATAATGTTCCCATCATAATGAGAATTTACGATGGTGTCTGTCGACGTTGACGTTGAAGTGGTCGGACCAACTCACGAGGGACATCCTTACTGAAGAAGAAAGTTATCGCTAGAAAGAAGAACTTTTCAACGTCAGGGCCAGATAAAATCAACAACATTTGGTGGAAGAAGTTCACTTCTACGTACCAACATCTAGCTCGTATATTTCATACTTTCTTAAACAGAGAACAACCCCTTCCGCAGTGGCTAGTGGAAGGACGCACGGTATGATCCCTAAGACCGAAGATTTGTCAAGTCCACAGAACTACAGGCCCATAGCTTGCTTAAACACCATAGCTACAAGCTATTCACTGGCATCCTTAAGGAGAGGATATTAAGATCCTTCGAGCTGGCATGGAGTGCAATAGTTGAACAACGTGGATGCAGAGGGCTGTCAGGCTACAGGGAGAACCTGTTAATAGACAGGTCTGATACCGAAGACGCGATCAGGTATCGAAGCAAACTGTCCATGGCTTGGATTGACTACCGTAAGACATTCGATAACACGAACCATGCGCTACTTATCAAGCTCCTGGAGTGCCTGGAGGTGCATGCAAAAATAGGACCATTTCGCTGGCCCAACCACCCACGCAAATTAAACTTCTTTTGGGCAAAATATTTAGTGCAGAAAATGTTCAAATTTGTAAAA
>CAKNWU010213285.1:546-18123 GCA_932072015.1 Andricus quercustozae | reverse complement strand
TGATGGCCAAATCGATACAGCAAGACGCTATTCCCAGTACCGGTTCTGGTCCTATGTATTCACTTGCTGCGCCACGTTTTGCCAACTGGTCCGCCTTTTCGTTGCCCTTGATCCCTGTGTGCCCAGGAACCCATATGAGAGCTAAATTGTTTCTTTCTGCAAGTTGGTTTAATGCCTTTTTGCATTCCCAAACCAGTTCTGATGTTATGTCTGGTTTCCCTATTGCAGTTAGTGTCGCTTGGCTGTCGGAACAGATCGTAATCTGTTTACCAGCAGCGTTTTCTTCTATTAGTGTTTCAGCACAGCGAAGGGCGGCCAGGACCTACGCCTGAAAGACAGTAGCGTGTCCACCAAGTGGTATCCCTATCCCTTTCCCTCTCTTGCTGTCATAAATTCCTGCTCCTGACCCTTCCTCACCCCTGCAGCCATCTGTATACCAGATTTCCCCTTGGAGGAGCGGGTTACCATTTGCTTTCCACAGATCTCTGATTGGGATGCAGACTCGAAAGCCTTGGTAAAGTTGAAGCGTTTTGTTATTTTATCTTGCCTCATCTGTAGAATCGGCAATGCACTGATATCACTCGGGAGCCTATTGTGCCTAGTCCCCCGAGTCCCGCTATTTGCTCTTGCTAGACGGAACATCGCGTGTGCCGCTCTAGCGATTATCGCGGCATGTAGGGGTTCTTCACAGAGCATGAATCCTATCGCCGCTGTGGGCGTAGTCCTCATTGCTCCAGTCAAACCCCTAAATGCTAGCGTTTGTGATCTTCGCAGCCTGTCCTGCGTTGTATTAGGTTCCGCCCGTGGCCACCAGACCACGGCCGTATGTAGGAGCCTGGGTTTTAGGACAGCAGAGTAGAGCCATGCAAGCATTTTAGGCCCTAGTCCCCACGTCAACCCAAAGGTCTCCAGGTGCTTGGCCCAGTTCAGCTTGCTATCTAGGATCATTCCCAGATATCTAACCGAATCTGAAAACGTCAGTCTCCCATCACAAAATACTGGAGCGTCGACTTTTGGAATTTTATAATTTTTCGTGAAAATGACCAGTTTGGTCTTTTCAGGATTTACTGAGAGCCCTGAGCTATCGCACCAGAGCTCTAGAATGCGCAGCGCCGACCTCATAAGACCCATCAGCGTCTCCAGAGGAGCCCCCTGACTAGGATTACCAAGTCATCCGCATATCCCTGAGTAGAATACCCCTCTTTATTTAGCCTTCGAAGGAGGCCGTCCACAACAATGCACCACAGGAGGGGCGACAAGACACCCCCCTGTGGGCATCCCCGCGGAGCTATTCCCCTTACTAGGCCCTCACCCCATCTGGTTTCGAGTCTTCTCCGACGTAGCATGCTTCCTATCCAGCTTACAAGCTGGTCCGGCACGCCACATCTCTGAGCCTCTCTACAGATGACTTCTGGAGGAGTATTGCTGAAAGCACCCTCTATGTCCAAGAAAACGCTAACAGCATATCCCTTTTATTCCAACTGCTGCTCCAATTTTGCCACAACTGCATGAAGTGCAGTTACTACCGAGCAGCCTGCCTGAAAAGCATGCTGCCCTATATGCAGCGGGGAGGCCAAGAGCACCTCATCCCTAACGTATCTCTCGACCAGCCTCTCAAAAGTCTTCAGGATAAAAGACGTCAGGCTGATTGGTCGGAAACCTTTTGCAGCAGTGTAACTCTCCCTCCCCGGTTTGGGTATGAAGGCCACTCTGCCATCCTTCCATGCCATTAGCACGTGTTAAGAGCTATACTTGCCCTAAATAATTTCGTCAGAGGAGGGGCGACCAAATCCATGCCTTTCTGTAAAAGCGCTGGATAAATGCCCCTGGTGATTCAAAAGGACAGAAGGACCCTACAGCCCATCCCACCTTCTTGTAATCAGCGACCAAAGAGGCGAAATTCCAGTCGGCCCTCACCACCTCTTGGCCCTAGCCTTCCCCCTCTTGGTCGGTTCGGATTCGCTGAAAACCCGGGAAGTGTTGCTTCTTCGTCTTCGGCAAACTCACCATCATCGAGCCTTATGAGCCCGACGCGAGCTTCCGGATTTTTTGCCAGGATCTTGTGTAGCTTCGATGTTTCCGGAATGTTTTTCGATTCCTCACAGAAGCCCCTCCAATCTTCCCGCTTATACTTTCTGTTATTTTTATTGTATTCAGACTGGGCCGTCTTAGAGATTTCCCAGTCTGAAGGGAATTTAGTTCTATTTGCCCTATTGCACAACATTCTTGTCTTTTTACGAAGCCTCTCCCGGTGGGTAGTCCACCATTCTGCTCCCTTCCTAGACTTAATTGTGCTTGTAGGGCAATTGTTCTCATATGATGTAGTCAGGGCCCTTCGCAGAAAACCCGCAGCGTGTTCTAACTCATCAATGGTACCATAGCTTGTGGGAAATTCCGCAAGCCTCCCTTTGAGTTCCTCTTTATACGAGTCCCAAAGTGTATTTCTGGGGTTTCTGATCTTGGAAACCACCATTTTTCCTAGGGTTAATCGAAAAACGATATATTTGTGGTCTGAGAGAGACTTCTCATCGGAGACTCTCCAGTCCACTACCCTGCTCCTCAGTGCACCCCAACATAGAGTCAAATCGAGAACCTCACTCCTGCTTTTAGTCTGGAATGTGGGGGTGTCACCCCGATTCAGAATCTCCAGCTCTGTGCCTGCTATATATTCAATTAAATCTCTCCCTCTGTCGTTGATGTTTGTGCTTCCCCACACCATATGGTGAGAGTTTGCATCACAGCCCAACAGCAGAGGGATTTTATTCTCCTGGCAATGCCGAATTAGAGCCTCCACCTCTCTAGGAGGCGATGGTCCCTCAGCATCGTCAGGGAAATAGGCCGAGGCGATATACACCTCTAGCCTTTCTCTGTTACTGCCCCTGAGTCTCGTCTTAATAACGGCGAGATCTCTAGAGCAGAATGTAGGCACCAAGATCGCATCCATACCCTTGACGGCTATGCATGCCCTTGGCGTTTTTTCGAGCGGCCCCTTATATATGGAGCCACACCCTGACAAGCCACAAATACTTTCCCTACATAACCAGGGTTCTTGGATTAGGGCAAGCCCTGTCTGCACCACAGACATGCATCTGGCTAGAACCTCCGAGGCGCCTTTGATGTGGTGCAAATTAATCTGCATCATGGAGATTCCCGTCTCAGCCATTGACAGGCTAATTCGGGGCACCTCTGGGTGCTTCTGGTCCCCCTGCGGAGCCCAGTTGGGTCACTCGGAAGGTAACCCTACTCGCCCCTAGCTAGGGGCGGTAATCAAGAGCCGGAAGGGCTCTGATTGAGGATTCAGGAAGACCGACGACCAGAATCCAGACTCACCCCTTTGGCCTGGAACCCTGCTTGTCGGAATAAACCTTCCATGAGTCAGTTGGCAGAGACAGGTTCTGAAAACTCAGGCGCCGCAGAACGACCGCCGGACTTTCGGGGGTGCCGGGAATCAGTACGGTCGTTCTACGGTACCTCTGCAGACACTCCGTCCCTTTGAATTCCAAGTTTAGGCCCTCTTTAAGCCTAAACGTTGGGTTCTTTGAACTACCCAGTCTCGCGACCAGATGTCCGCGGCCTCCACTACGATGGCCCCCGACCTGATGAAGATGTCGTTGAATCTGGGGGCGCGCCCCTCGCGGGGTAACGCGTCAATCCCTTTAGAGATTTCATCCCTCATCCTGTCCAACTCCTCGAGAGTTAGACAGTTCTCAGGATAACCCGATGCAACGAAAACCCTCACCAAGGCGCTGTTGGCCATCTGCGCGAAAGTAAGGCCCTGTGTATCCAGAGCCTTCAGCCATTTCAACTCCATGTTTGGGGGAGTTTCTCCGGAGCCCTTCTTCCTCTTGCTAATAGGATTAGCCTGACGGGTTGCTCCAAGTGAATTTTCCGCAGCCACTGTCCCTTGTGTGGTGCCTTGGCTGCTGTTTGCGGGACGCGAATTGTGGTCCCTCCTTCTTTGTGCCCCGCTACGTCGCCTTCTCCTCACGGAGAGTACCGTTAGCTGCTCTTCAACGGCTTCGACAAGAATTTTTCCACCGTTATCTTTAGTTCCCACCGCCTCTGGTGGGTTGCCCCCTAAGGTGCCTCACACTTTTAGCGGTGGATTGGAGGTGGGACCCGGAACAGGCCCCTCATTGGTTTTGGTTTGTTTTGTGTTTTTTGGATTCATTTGATTCCCACGAGAAGCTAGGGAAATAAGAAAAGACCCCCCGCAGAGCCCCGCTTGCGGGGGATGGGTCTACATACTATGGGATTCGACCTGGTGTCCCAAAGTCTCCGTCTAGACACCTCCTTTTGAACCCCCGCCCGTCCGCCTCTACTGAGGCGGGCAGGCCGGGGTGTTTCATGGATTTGTTCACCCTGGTGCCATTCAGCTCTTGGCACGGCGATCATGTCGTAGCTTGGGAGCATGAGAACTCGCGCCCTCGATATTCCAGGAGGCTTTGCCATTACCTCGTGGAAGGATCACTCCTTAGTTTAAGTCCCACGGCCTAATGTCCGTCAGTTCCCCAGAGTAGTCACACTTCGCGGTGTAGCCCCTCAGGTTCACCTATTCTACATCATAGTCCAGTGAGACACGTAAGCCCTCCCACCAGCTGCAAGGTCCCGCGATCCCTAGGGACGGTACACGCTGGTATAGTCCGAATTTCTTGAAGAACCTCCAAACTGATCCTGCAACCAATTTTTTAGTTTAAAAGCATTGTTCAGAGCACATGAGAAGATTTTTCCCTCCTTTACGCCCTGATGGAAACAGTACTCGTTGGTTATATTTAATTTTTTGAAAGCAGGACGTGCTAATTCCTCTAAATTGACAATTTGCCTACTCAGAATATTTTGCAAAAGTTTAGCTTTCTCCCGCCCACGTGTGTATATCTGACCTGCTGTTTTGGCGACTTCTCTGAGGGTTCAGTGTAAATGCTTCACTGGGACATCTCCCTTGAACCACACGATCCCGTGATAATAACACGTGAACCAATTGTTTTGTTGTCGTGTTCGATTAGTCAGGTCTGAAAAGCGATGTGGTGGTGCTGATATCCAGTGCGCAGTATAATTTTTATCCACAGCAACTACAGCCACTTCTTTGGCGGTAAACTGATCTTCGTGACTTCGGAATCCTTGAATATCTATCACATAGTCCATACCCCCTTCTTGGTAAAAAGTTTATATGATGGTGGAGTTGACGACAAATATTCTGGTATTGAGATAAAACGAGAGACCAGTGCAAAGAAACTAATCAAGGCAACAGTTTCCGGTGTAGTGACCTTTGATTACAGCTCGCATGTTTACTTTGGACTGATGCTGTTCGTCTAAACAGGTGTTGCATAGAGCAAAATGATTTATGATCACAGATTCTGAGAAGTGTATGTTAGATCTTATCCTCCAAAGTCAACAATAACTTGTCTGGACGTGTCTATTTCTAAAACGTTATCATATTCAGCGTAAACAATGCAGTTTATCGTCTTGACAAGTGCTTCCTCGAATCTCACCTCGATGCGAAGACTACCATGTTTTACAAGATTCCAGTGAGAATAACAGTTTGCAGATAGGTCAGGTGTGAGGTCAAATGCAAAGAGGCAGTAACCATTAACGTAATCATAACGATCAATGTCATTGCCTGATTTAGAAAATGAATACCAGTTCCAGAAAATAGAGTGTGATAACCGTCAACGTATACAAGCTCTTTCGTAAAATCTGGTTGTAATGGTTTTGAGGGAATTTGTGTGCCATCAACGTAAAGAGATAAAAAGTTAATTTTATAATTTTTAAAATTAAATGCGTTTAGGTCCTTATTGTCCTTATACGCTCTATTCTCCACAAAACCGATGATTACTCTTTTAGGTAGCTGTGTGAGAATCACGTTGTCTAGAGTATCGCCGTGAATTCCAGCGTGTAGAGTGAGCGTCTTGACTTCGACCCTTGTAATTGGATATTTTGCCGTTCCTTGAGAAAGAGCTTTTGCGTGTCCAAGCAGAACTCCTGGGCTTATTTTGCATCTTCGAACTAAAAGAGTCGCTTCCATGATATGTAGACTGCACTCGTTGGTGGGATCCATGAGGCAAAAAGAGTCCTTTTTTCGAATAAACCGAAGACATATTTCGACACTGTTGAGAAGAAATTTTTTCTGGTTGAAAATATCGCAATGCAAATGTCCGATAAGGTCCACTGTCTCGCCTGCACCAAAGATTCCTCGACGGATGTCGAAATCTGTACGCGCTGTTGATAAATCTTCCATTTTTCCCGCAGTGACGGTATACCATAGGACGCTTGTCAGATGACTCTTTTTTGCGGCTGTTCCATAATTGAGTAATGTTTCGATGTATGCTCGGTACGCATAAGCATTGTTTGGTAGGGATACGAGTTTTTGATTGAAGTACACGACCACCTGATTGAACATTAAGTGAAGTCGATTGTTCACTGGTGCCACTTTGTCCAAATTCGTAGCGTTTGCTGCAGTTTTTTCTGGAGCTTGCAATTTGACTCTTACACTGAGCATCGTGTGTGGAAGATCGATGTATTCTTCGCCGTGACCAGGGATAACGAATTCTATCGGTGAATCGTCCGTCAGGGAGGAAACGGGTTCGTAATGGATCCATTGCGCGCTCTCTATAGAAGTTTGAGTTGGTGGTAGAGAAAAAAGATCCAATTCAGTTTTCAAACATTCGTTGGAATGGGAGTGTAAAAAGGATATTACTCAATTTCACTTATTTCCAAAAATATCAATAATTTGATTCTTTTCACCAAATAAACTACCACGTTTCTGTTTTCTTGTAACCATACTCGTTGTCTTCTTCTTTGTTTTCTTCTTTTTATTTTTACTACTCTTTTTATTATTTTTCGCTTTAGTTCGACGGATTCTCTTGACTCGTTTTTTTATTTTCCTCTTACGTTTTCCTCCTACGATACGCGATCCACGCACGCACTATTCAACTGAGTGTTTAAATTTCTTGCTGCGATTTTATAACCAGATCCACTCATGAGATTTTCAAGTTTGTCAATTGCTTGTCTCTTAAGATTCTCTCCAGACTCCTTAAAGCGGTTATTAAAAGCATATTTCAGAGGAGTTTTGTTGTCAACATCGTTTAAAACGTTAAATCCGGCGCGTAAAGCCTTCTTGCCGACTGTGCGTACACCCCGCGCAAGTATTGGTAAAACTCGACGGAAAAGGCCCCCAAGAAAACTTCCAATTCCATGTCCTCTCTGATATCTCGAACCGACATAAACTTTTCATATACCACCCTCTCCAACTTGTATCGTATAATATTCCACGTAAGGAATCATTCTCGGTTCACTTCTTTCTCTCCTTCTTTTCTTCTGGTTACATTCCCAAAATATGCACTGGATACAGACTTTATATTTTTTCTAATAGATTCGTTTGAAATGAAGTGTGACAGTGAGAGTGCCAAACTCGAATGGCATTGGTAGGCCGAGATGATCTCTTATATCTCTTTCCACTGTGCGAAACTCAGTATGTAAAAGAGGAATGTAATTAGGTGAAGCAAAATGGGTAATCTGTGTAGATGCAAATATGTAATTTTGAGTTGCAACAGGAATTATTCGCATAAGTGGCGTTTGAGTATCACCTGTGATATGTGGTTCACATATATCACAGTAAATAAACGTTTTTTCAGGAAGACCTCGAGCTAGGCTAGGTGGATGATTAGCAAAATGTGCATCAACAGATAATAATTCCTGCGGTGCGAACCCGAGAATTCGTGATATTTCTTCGGTAATTACTAAACAGTGACGGTAGTCATCATAAAAACCTTAGTGTTATTTTTATATCACAAAATTTATTTCATCAAGGGCATGGTCAGAGAGATATCTCCCTTAATGCTAATTATATCGTCGTTTTTAAAAATCCTCGAGATCGACCTCAATTTCAACATCTTACACGTCAAATATATCAAGAAAACCCACGTTTTTTAAAAGAAAGTTATCATGATGCAACTTTGAAACCCCATGCTTATCTTCTTCTAGATTTAGAACAATCCACACCAGAGAATTGCCGTTTTAGAACAAATATTTTTCCGACTGATGATTTTTCCTATGTTTACATCCCTCAGAAAGGTATAAAGAGTAGTAGTGACACTTCAAAAATCCTATTTGTACGTTTGTAATGGCGGTGGACACACGTAAACATATCGGTGAAAAAAACACCATAGCATTACATGCACTCTGTCGGTTGAATTCCAATCAACGCGGTGCGATTCTACGTACAGCTGGCACAACGCTTGTTAAATGCATATGTGAGTGTGCTCTTAATGTACTAGCTGGAAATGTACCACTAGAAAAACATGAAAAATGTTAGTTTTTTTATACACGCAAGGAAAATGGTTTTAATTCCCAGCGAACAGGTCGAAAAATATCAGCAACAAGTTTTGGGCCAACAAACCTTGATTGATATTTTTGGAAATAAGTGAAATTGAGTAATGTCCTTTTTTCACTCCCATTCCGGCGAATGTTTGAAAACTGAATTGGATCTTTTTTCACTACCATCAACTCAAACTTCTATATAGAGCGCTCAATGGATTCATTACAAACCCGTTTCCTCCCTGACGGACGATTCTCCGATAGAATTCGTTATCCCTGGTCACGGGGAAGAATAAATCGATCTCCCACACACCATGCTCAGTGTAAAAGTAAAATTGGAAGATCCAGAAAAAACTGCAGCAAACGCTACGAATTTAGACAAAGTGGCATCAGTGAACAATCTAATTTACTCAATGTTCAATCAGGTGGACGTGTACTTCAATCAAAAACTCGTATCCCCACCAAACAATGCTTATGCGTACCAAGTATACATCGAAACATTACTCAATTATGGACCAGCCACAAAAAAGAGTCATCTGATAAGCGTCCTATGGTATACCGACACTGCGGGAAAATGGAAGATTTATCAACAGCGCGTACTTTTTGCCTCATGGATCCCACCGACGAGGGCAGTCTACATATCACGGAAGCGACTCTTTTAGTTCGAAGATGCAAAATAAGCCCAGGAGTTCTACTTTGACACGCAAAAGCTCTTTCTCAAGGAACGGCAAAATATCCAATTACAAGTGTCGAAGTCAAGACGCTCACTTTACACGCTTGAATTTACGGCAATACTCTAGACAACGTGATTCTCAGACAGCTACCTAAAAGAGTAATCATCGGTTTTGTGGAGAATAGAGCGTTTAACGGTAATAATAATAATCTCTTTACGTTGACGGCATACAAATTCCCTCAAAACCATTACAACCAGATTTTACGAAAGAGCTTCTAGACGTTAACGGTTATCACACATTATTTTCTGGAACTGGTATTCATTTTCTAAATAAGGGCAATGACATTGATCGTTATGATTACGGTAATGGTTATTGCCTTTTTGCTTTTGACCTCACACCTGACCTATCTGAAAACTGTTATTCTTACTGGAATCTTGTAAAACATGGTAGTCTTCGCATCGAGGTAAGATTCGAGGAAGCACTTGTCAAGACAATAAACTGCGTTGTTTACGCTGAATATGATAACGTTTTAGAAATAGACGCGCCCAGACAAGTCATTGTTGACTTTGGAGGATAAGATCTAACGCATACTTCTCAGGAACTGTGATCATAAATCATTTTGCTTCGTTTGATCTCAATACCAAAATATTTGTCGTCAACTCCACCATCATATAAACTTTTTACCAAGAAGGGGGTATGGACTATGTGATAGATATTCAAGGATTCCGAAGTCACGAAGATCAGTTTACTGCCAAAGAAGTGGCTCTAGTTGCTGTGGATAAAAATTATACTGCACCCTGGATATCAGCACCACCACATCCCTTTTCAGACCTGACTAATCGAACAAGACAACAAAACAATTGGCTCACGTGTTATTATCATGGGATCGAGTGGTTCGAGGGAGATGTCCCAGTGAAGCATTTACACTTAAACCTTAGACAAGTCGCTAAAACAGCAGGTCAGATATACACACGTCGGCGGGAGAAAGCTAAACTTTTGCAAAATATTGAGGCTTATACCCAACCGTAATCAGAGCCTGTCTTCAATCAAAAAAATCAAAACTTTAACAATCAGTAAACCTCTACAAGAGTCTGTGACATTGCAGACGTGTGTGGACAACATTGAGAGATCAATGGACAAAATCAAAGAGCAATCTACATCACGTGAAGTAAATCAGTTATTACCAAATTTACCATCGTTTGCCAATCCAGGGAAAAAGGATGAACAGTTTGGAGGTTCTTCAAGCAATTCGGACTATACCAGCGTGTACATCTGGGGTGTTTCCAGCGGATCGAATTCCGAAAATCTAGATGAGACCGGCCTGTATAGTTGCAAACCTTGACGGGTCAAAGAAACCTGGATCAAACTCTATTGCCATCCATGTGAGTGAAAATGGCCGAGGAACGTACTTTAACAGCTATGGATTGCCACCTCTCATCCCTCAACATCTTTATCGTTTGCGAGGAAATCGTTTGCGAGCTCTCTCTCTCTTTCTGTTTTATAATCGTCTTAGTTTATAATATATGATTAATTATACACGAGTTTGTACGTATGAGTGTGTATGTATGTTTGTGTGGAAGAAGGAGTTGGAAATTTTAAGTTGAAAGTTATCGGTATCGCAGGCTAGGAAAATGTAATGAGTTATAAACTAATATTTAGTTTTTATGTATGCACATTTAACTCTAATATAAATTTAGATTTTTCTGAAATATAAAACAGTTTAGTAGGTCTATTTCGATGTAACGTTTTTTTTGACAAAAATTGAATAAATCTATTTTCATAGGTTTTAACAAAAACTGTTACTCTCATTATTTACACTTCCTCTATGTTAGATAATTATTTTTATAAACTTATTTCACTAATAAATGCACATTAAATTTTGTTTCTTAAAATTATTTAATTTAAAACATTAATTGACTAGTTAAAAATATTAAAAAGCGTTTGAGTATCTTTTTCTCTGGGGAAACCCCAACATTATTACGTCACAGCACTATGAACTCGCCAGTCGGGAATCTCCCATCTCCACTCCTCCACTCCTCCACCTTTTCCATTTTCACATTTGGGGACTCCATGTGTGACGTCACTAGACACAGAATCTCCCAGACCGGGGTTCCCTTTCCCACTCTCCAACGGCATAGATCTTGGCTAGCCCGTCTTATCTGTTGTGACGCGTCGGTGCCAGTCGCGTGGTGCGGGATAGAGAGGGGGATTAGGCGACGCCCATTTCGGCGCCCCATAGTCGCCCTATACTTCTAGCGAAGTACCCTAACGGATTAGCTGCATAACTGGGTCAAGTTGCGCAACATTGCGACACGGCCCTGGTGTTTACGTTCGGAGATCCTAGATTTGAGCAGAAGTTCTGAAACAAAACCGGGCTCAAATCTAGGTTCAACTGTATTTTAATTAATAAAATGTAAACCAGTACCAGCCTCTCGTAATGCCACCTGTTTCACACTCTTCCTCGGAAAAAAATCAACCGTATATCGCAGAGCGAAGTTCAGCATTCAAGAAACTCGACAGTTTCTTTATGTGGAATTTTGTCATGTGTACAAATTTTCTTCATTCTAGTCATTATAACAGACTTTGAACAACCTTTTTTGAATATTTGCTTCATCCTAATAACAAACTCAAATTTCATAAACATTAATAAACGCTCAATTGTATTTTTTCCAAATTGCCTCATGTCCAATCAAATTTATGAACCCAACATGACCAAAAGTCAAGCGCACATCATTTGTAAAATGAGATTTCTTATTTTTCAATTGATTCGTATCGAGTTGTTGAGCGCATGCGGACACAACTGGACAAGCCTCTACTGGGCCAATGACATAATTGTCATCTTGTCAGACCCAGCATGCAGCTCAATAACACTGTGGATTCCATCGCTAATAAATTCTTGTTGCACTGTGATGCACGTGGAAATTTTTTCGTCAATTAAAAATGTATATTGAACTAAATGCATATTACATCAGTTTTTTGAACCATTTCTTATTTGGGGGGTGTAAATTAATTAATAATAAATTCCTAATTTTCAATATTTTTGTTTGGTTATCGAAATACGTATGTATGCAAAGTTTCCAGTCGATTAGATGTGTATGTGTGTCCAACTTGTAATACAAGATTTGACCCGTATATACATACCAATCCACACTGCAAATAATAGCTTGTAATACAAATTTTCGTTGAGTGCGACGAGCTGAAAAGTCGCTCCGTGTTTTCGTTGATTTTGCGAGTGTTTGTTTGAGTGTTTAATTCGGAAAAAGTTTATATAGTTGGCAAGTTGGTGACCCTAAATACCGCCCCTCCCCCCAGTGTGAGGTGGCGAAACGCACTCCAAAAGTGCAAAAACTATTGTGCATTATATGTGGCAAATTCGTATATCACAGCGTGATATACGTATTTAAGTGAAAAGCGGATTACAAAGGCGCAAATCGCTATTTGCTGCATTCCAACTTCCCACATTTGAATCCTCTTCTCTGCACTGTCATCATGAATAATAACAGTGACCCTAATTCCATAACATGTAATGGGTTTGTTAAGACTGCACGGAGAAAAATGGAATTCGAAAAATAGCGATTGAGTCCTATATTTCGAGAAAATCGGATCCAGGATGAATTTTGCTAGAAGATTACTGTGCATCTAGCGCTCTATCTAGAAGGAGAGTGCTGCCTACAGTGATAGCCTGCAGTGGCTGTCTACAGTTTAGGAATCAGTCCCGACTTTGTCGGGAAAGAGGCTCGAACTATTCATAGTGGATCCCGATTCCCAAATTACAGTTCTCAGTCCTAAATTTCTGAACACAATCCTGGATGTTTGCGATTTACTTTTAAATTTCCGATCCTCAAAACTTGTTCCTAAATCCGCATTTTTCTCCGTGTGGTCGTGTCTTTCTCAACAAAAAGAATGGATTAGCTGTTGTAGAGTATGCATAACTGGGTTGCCACCTGAAATCACTGGCATGACCACTAGATCTAGGAAATATTCTAGTACTCTCGATAATTAACCCAAGAACAATAACACGAACTTTCAGAACACTACCCACCTAGAAATAATAAATTGACCACGATTCAGAATGATTCACAGTTGTCAAAACTTCAATCGTTTGCAATCGTTCATAATCGGTGTACCATTTGTTAATCGATTTCAATTATTTTCTATTGTATATAGAGGTTATGTTTCTATTCCTAATGTTCCTAATTATTTTCAATCGGGCGGCAATTTGGGTGGCGATCGGCGTTTGTTTTCTCTAACAAAAAATAACCTAAAATAGAACAAAAGTTTTCTTCGCGTCCTCGCGGTGTGTTGTGCATTTTTTATATCTTTGTGGAAAGTTTTTAAATGTTTTTAATATTATAAAGTGATATAGATTGATTGTTTTCGAAATTCGAAACAATTTACTACTTCAACCAGTGGCTACAAGGAAGACGACGGGGAGGGAAGAAAATAATTTCCGAATCCGATTTCGGACAGAAAAAAATCTTGAATTTCGAAAAGCACAAAAAAGACACATTTTTTGTAGTCTTATTTTCAGCAATTGAAAATGCAATGAAGTAGGTAAGAAAATTGGTTTTGAGAATATTCTTTTTATATAGTAGAAGAAATCCTGTACAAATTATACCAGGGAAAACAATGTTTAAGAGCCATCTCAGACCATTAAATGTAATGAAATGATAATTTTTTTTATTCTAAGCCTGATAATATGTTAATACAAAATTACTTTTGTTTTATCAGTTTTAGGGGTTATTCCTCTATAAATAACAAATATTTTCTAGGGGCGCAAGAATTTTTTAGCTTAAAATTGGTATTTATTAAAAATTGAAAATTAAGAAAATTGATGTTCAGACCCAATACGGCCTAGCACACTCAGCTCGCGAAAATTATTACAAACCATTTATTTAATTTTTTTAATTAACATATTACCGCGAGAAGAAAGTGCTGTCATCAAATTGCCGCTTCATAAACTCAAAATCAGTGATCCGAACTTTGGCATGTTAAGTTATTGCGCTTGCCCGGCGTAGCGGCTCTCATTTGTCGCTGTTGGCGCGCGTTTTAAACCAAGTATAATTAATAATTATTTAAATTAAAGTACATAATTATTATAAATCGCACAATAATATCAGAAATGACGTAGTTTGTGATGCAAGGTTAGAAAAAAAACTAATGAGTATATTTTGTTAATAATAGCATATTTTCTTTGAATTCAAAAGATAAATTTATATTTCATTAACAAAGATTTTTAAAGAAGAAAAATGTTTATTTAACAATTTATAAATATTTATAATATTTTTAAAATTTTCTATATACAATATATTTTAAACCTTAATATATTTATATAACCTATAAATGCATTTACGAAGTTGAATGTATTGTAGTTCGTATTTGAATACATTTATTTTCTCTTAAGTATATTGTATAATTTATTATTATTATCTATTTTAATTTCAATAGTGGCTAATTATACCCGGTTTGAATCGTGCGCCGACAGCGACCAATGAGGGCCGCTGCGCCCGGCAAGCGCAGTAGCTCAACATGCCAAAGTTGGGATCACTGCTTAAAATCTTACTACCGATTGGCCCGATTGGGAACGATTGCAAATTTGCAACACTCAATCGTTCCCAATCGTGCACACACGATTAAGAAACACGATTAGAAATTATTCAAATTTCTTTCTATCGTTCTGAATTGTTTTCAATTAATTATTTCTGGAAGGGTACTCACAACGTGGGGTGGGATCCAACCCAACTTAATATTTCCTGTTATTTGTGATGAATTTGAAATTCTGAAGGGGAGAGATGGTTGTTAATCCATTTCAGAGTAATAAAATATTGCTTTTCAATGCAATTTTTTATTACAAATAATGCGTTGTAATAAATAATACCAGAAACAAATCTCTTCATGAACGAACAAAATGAAATAAAAAACTTTTTCGGGAAAAAACTCATCAAAATCAAATAGGTATAAAAAACTTTCCTTTTGTGGGAAAAAAAATTTTGTGAACAAAGTATGTATCATGTTTCTGAATCAAATTATTCTGAAAGATGATCAGCATTCAGGCAGTCATAGCAAATTACTTTTTTATGCTCACCACATAAACATTTACCACATTTATCGCAAAATAAATAACCTTTCCTGTCCTTCCTGACCTGCAAAGGTTAGAAAAAGACTGGATTCGAGGGTACTGGGAAGGAAAAGGTGATAAGAAATATTCACGCATACGCAGCTTTAAGTAATCAGAGATTGGGTTTGATTCCACCCATACTAAACACTTTCGAGTCGGACAATTCGATCACGTCAGCCATCTCTTTAATTTTTTTTAACTACGATTAGCAGCAATTCGTGTTAATGTATCAGTCTCGAGTCAACAAATACACTTTGTAAGATTGCATTAATCAACTTTCGGGACGACGATTCAAACATTTTATTACCTGTGACCACCTGGAGACATTTCGTTTAAACGGTTTATCTAATTTTATTACTTGTCGCGTCAGTAAAAAGTTCGGTCATTCAAAATGTCCAAAGCACAAGCTGAGCTATGCCTTCTCGAGCAAGTGAAACTTACTAGTTGAATAAAAAATTCGTTTCAATCGGTTCTCAGAATACACAAGCGCGGTATGATCTGGGCACGATTAGAGACGCTCAAAGCAAATTACTTGAAGTTGCAGTACAGGCACCTAACTCTTCAAGAAGAGTTAATCAGCATATATCAGCATCTTCTACAAGGTCTTTTCCATAAATTACCTTGCCACCGTTCTCTGAGAATTATACCGAGTGTTCGAATTTTTCGGACTTGTTTAACTCAATGATAGCTGAAAATACAGAAATTGCGGATGTTGTTAAATTACATCATTTAAAAACAAATTTAATAGGAGAGCCGGCTCAGCTCCTTAAAAACATTCCGGTTGCAAAGGAAAATTATAAGCGTGCGTGGGATTTGTTAGTAAAACGTTATGAGAATAAGAGAATATTGATAAAGTCTCACTTGTCTATTCTCTTTTCGTTAAAGCCTGTAAAGTCGGAATCAGCTTTGAATTTGAAGTATTTAGTCAACACTGCTGAAGAAAACCTAGAGGCTCTCAAGGCGCTCAATGTGCATTCGAACATTGGTCACACTTCTTAGTCTTTCATCTGACCAACTTACTGGACTCACAAACTCGACGTGATTGGCAGACATCACTAGGTGATACGACAGAGTCTCCTTCTTATGATTCCTTGCACACGTTTCTTGAGGGCAAGGTTCGCACATTAGAGATTCTTGAAGGGAATCGAAGTAAATTAAAGGATTCTTCGAATTCAAAGTCGACTGACAAATCGCAGGCATTAAAGTATGGTAAAGGAAATCGCGTGTCAAACAATATTTCTGCATTATCATCTCACATTTTAACAGATCAGACTCAGAATTCTTATCAAGTTCGAAAATGTTTCGGTTGTGGGCAAGCACGCTTCTTGATGTATTGCGCTCAATTTAGAGCGATGAATGCAATACAACGAAAGGAATTCGCGGCTAAAAAGAAACTTTGCCTTAACTGTCTGCGTCAACATTCAACAAGCGAATGTCCTTCATCCAGAACGTGTCGATTATGTAATCAAAAACATCACATCATGCTTCATCAAGATGCGACGACATCGAACATCACTCATCAGTCATCTTCAACGCAAGGAGAAGATCGTATATTGTACAGCTTTTATCATCTCAGCATTCATCATGTGACTCGACTTAGGTCAAAAAGTCTATTACCTACAGCTTTTGTCAAGGTCAAGTCAATTTATCGTGCTTCAGTGTTTGTGCATGCACTCCTTAATCAGGGTTCTGAAGAGTCTCTCGTATCTGAGTCTCTCGCACAACGACTCAAGCTCTCGGGCTCAAGTTGTGAATTAGGTTTGCTAACTATCAGTGTAGGAAGGCCCACACGAACTCACGGTGCAGTGTCGTGTATTCTTGCGCCATGTTTCGAATCCGACTTCGAGTATCCATTGGACGTGCTCGTGCTTCCGCGTCTTAATCCATGCCGCCCACGTTTCGAAAGGGGCAATGGAAGTTAGTCTCAACTTTTAGGTTTAAATCTAGCGGACCCAGATTTCGGAAACTCAAGAATGATCGACGGGATCATTGGAGCTGACGTTTATCCTTATCTGATTCTTCCGAACATTCGGTTTTTGTGCAAAACACCGTAGCCTTTGACCTTCAAAGGTTTTGGGAGGAATATGAAATTCTATCAAAGTCCATACTTACTTCTGAAGAACAGGCGTGTGAGGATTTCTTCGTGTAAAATCATTCGCGCACTCCTGAAGGACGCTATGTTGTTCGTCTTCCGATGAAGCAAGACATTTAATCATTTGGTAATTCTTTTCATCCAGCCTTCCGAATGCTTCAACGCATGGAACGTCGCCTCGCGAGCGACACTTCCTTCTTTAGGCCCTATAAGGAATTTCTTAAGGAATACGAAAGTCTTGCCCACATGGTGCCTGAAACTGAGCCTTCTCTTCGTCGTGACTCTTCTCGTTTCTTCCACCTTCCACATCACGATGTATTGAGTGAATCAAGCGGCACTACTAAGTTTAGAGTTGTCTTGAATGGATCTCAGAAGATTGA